>OX381718.1:68576598-68714752 GCA_947462335.1 Harmothoe impar | reverse complement strand
TCTTCAACACCTCCTCTCCTCCCTCCTTCTCCCCGTTGTTCTCTCTCTCCTCTTCTCTTACCTGAGTCATACGTACCTGACCCTCCCCCCCCCGCTCCCTCTGCCTGTCCGCCTCCCGGCCGGCAGCACGGTGACCCTGGATGGGGGTCTAGATGGGGGGGGGGGGGGGGGGGGGGGGGGGGGGGGGGGGGGCAGGTCTGGATGGTGACCTGCCGGCCTTCCTCCATGGTGACCTCTGACCCTGGATGGTGTCCTCAGATGCCACGTGCCCGTGTAATAGTGGTAGAGCCAAATTAAAAATAGGTTTGTTTCGGGTAACATGGGAAGAAGTCTAGGGTCGGTAGGTCAGATTTTGTTTTTTTGTTTTTACAGCCCCTCTACATACCCTAAAATCGACCTAAAAAGTGTAAAAATGGGGATTTTTTTTTTAATTTGTAAACCTTAAAAAGGTGTAAAAATATAACAATTTCTCAAAAATATAACAATTTTTTGTTTTGATAGGCTCGGTCGGGTGACCTGAAATTAACCTTTTTTGGCCTCGTCTGTAGTCAGGTCCACTGTCCCCACTACAATACACACCTGGTGTACAACCGTGATGTGTATCAAAAACGTGATGTAGATACTACACAGTTACTACACAGCCGGCTAATCATGCAAACGTGATGTGTATCAAAAACGTGATGTGTAGCAACCATCTAACCGTGATGTGTAGTAACTAACGTGATGTGTAGTAACTGAGAACTTCCTAAATTAAAACACATCCAACCGTTATCTGTAGCAACAAACGTGATATGTAACAACTGTGCGCCTTTCCCTCTGCTCTCCTCCCTCCATCCCAAACAATGTATTTTTCGGCGACATACATTCATACTGTATATAAATGTATCATACTGTAAAAAAAATGTGGACCCCTCTTGGGAGGGTCAAAAAAATTTAACCTGTTTTGAGCCGAAAAGCCTGCGCCAAAGGGCCCACGCCCCGATTTTTGATCCATAGGGGGGGGGGGGGGGGGGGGGAGTAGTATAGTTTGTATCGGAATGGGACTATATACAGTACTAGGTTTTACTCATTGGACATGCAGCCAATCAGAGAGCTCCCTTTTGGCGGGAAATTCAAAATCAGCCAATCAGAGGCCACCATTTTGGCGGGAAATTCATATGGGGTCACTTCCGGTCTACCAGCCAATCAGAGGGCTCCATTTGACCGGAAGTGACCCCCTCATTTGCATAATGGGTCACTTCCGGTGTACCAGCCAATCAGATGCCTCCATTTGACCGGAAGTGACCCCCTCATTTGCATAATAGACCACACCCCCTTTTGGTCACGTGACCTGTACCAGCCAATCAGAGACCTCCATTGGATCACGCGACCCTCTCATTTGCATAATAGACCACACCCCCTTTTGGTCACGTGACCTGTACCAACCAATCAGAGACCTCCATTGGATCACGCGACCCTCTCATTTGCATAATAGACCACGCCCCCTTTTGGTCACGTGACCGGAAGCACTCCTTATTTGGAAAATAGACCACACCCCTTTGGTCACATGACTTATAGATCAACCAATCAGAGACTTCTATTTTTTGATAGGGGGGAGGGGAGGGGGGGGGGATGGGTGGGGAGGGAGGGGGTGTATGCATGCATAGGGGGGGCACTCTGGGGGGGGGGAGGGAGGGGGGGAGGGGGGCACTCTGGGGGAGTATGGGGATGGTGGGGCACTCTGGGGGAGGGGGGCACTCGGGGGGGGGGGGGGGTAGGGTGGCGATGATGATGATCTCTTAGGGTGTTAGGAGTAATTTTTTAATTTAAGAGAACCACCTCCTCTCCCTTCTCTCTCTGTCTCCCTTCCCTCTCTGCATCCCTTCCCTCTCTGCATCCCTTCCCCCTCTGTCTCCCTCATCTATGTCTCCCTTCCCTCCCCTCTCTCCCTTCCCTCTCTACCTCCCTTCCCTCTCTACCTCCCTTCCCCTCTCTGCCTCCCTTCCCTCTCTGCCTCCATTCCCTCTCTGCCTCCCTTCCCTATCTGCATCCCTTCCCCCTCTGCATCCCTTCCCCCTCTGCTTCCCTTCTTTCTACCTCCCTTCCCTCTTTGTCCCCCTTCCCTCTCCACCTTCCCTCTGCAGCCCCGGCAAGTAAACTCACCAGGCTTGCATGAATGCATCATGCCGACCCTTTGGGAGTGTATCAATCCCATGCTGCACCTTAATGCTTGAATGCAGAACTGGCTAATCAATCACCAGATGCATCCATGATGACCAAAAGGGCATACTTATTGGTGCACCCTGCCGCCCTTAATGAGTTAAAATGTGCACAACTCCAACGCCTATCAACCTTGACCAAACAAGGTGTTTTAGGTCTCCCACCCCCACCCAGAGACTAGAGTTGACTCAGTATACAGTAAGTGTATTTAGATACACCTTGCACCTTGACCTGTGTGACTGTCGACCCCCGGACCCTGACCCCCGTGTCTGGGTGTGGAGTGGTTGACCCAGTTGTAGGACAGGTCACAGACTGGCACACACGGTCTGCACTTATTGATCTGTAATGCAGACACATGTCCACGTTATAATCAATACATATTAGTCCCCCTCCATATACTATACGTTCTGCCTCCCCCACTACCACCCACTCCCCTTACTGCTTACTATTACCATATTGACCAGACATCTTTCCTTCCCTCCCTCCCTCCCTCCCTCCCTCCCTCCCTCCCTCCCTCCCTCCCTCCCTCCCTCCCTCCCTGCCTGCCCCCGGTCTGCCTTTTTTGATTGATTTATCTTTTATACTTGCCTCTCTGCCTGCCTCCCTGTCTACCTCCTGGTTGCATGCCTGCCTGCCCCCTGTCTGCCTGCCTCACTCCCTGCAAGCCTCCCTGTTTGCCTCCCTGTTTGCCTGCCTGCCCCCTGTCTCTCTCCCTGCCTGCCCCCTGTCCCACTCCCTGCATGCCTCCCTGTCTGCCTCCTTGCTTGCCTGGCTGCCCCCTGTCTGCCTGCCTCACTCCGTGTCTGCCCCCTGTCTGTCTGCCTCCCTGCCTGTCTGCCTCACTCCCTGCCTGCCCCCTGTCTGCCTGCCTCACTCCCTGCCTGCCCCTTGTCTCTCTCCCTGCCTGCCCCCTGTCTAACTCCCTGCATGCCTCCCTGTCTGCCTCCTTGCTTGCCTGGCTGCCCCCTGTCTGCCTGCCTCACTCCCTGCCTGCCCCCTGTCTGCCTGCCCCTTGTCTCTCTCCCTGCCTGCCCCCTGTCTCTCTCCCTGCCTGCCCATGTCTCACTCCCTGTCTACCTCCTGGCTTGCCTGCCTGCCCCCTGTCTGCCTGCCTCACTCCCTGCATGCCTCCCTGACTACCTGCCTCACTCCCTGCCTGCCTCCCTGTCTGCCTGCCTCACTCCCTGCCTGCCCCCTCTGCCTGCCTCACTCCCTGCCTGCCCCCTCTGCCTGCCTCACTCCCTGCCTGCCCCCCTGTCTGCCTCACTCCCTGCCTGCCTCCCTGTCTGCCTGCCTCACTCCCTGCCTGCCTCCCTGTCTGCCTGCCTCACTCCCTGCCTGCCCCCTCTGCCTGCCTCACTCCCTGCCTGCCCCCTCTGCCTGCCTCACTCCCTGCCTGCCCCCTCTGCCTGCCTCACTCCCTGCCTGCCCCCTCTGCCTGCCTCACTCCCTGCCTGCCCCCTCTGCCTGCCTCACTCCCTGTCTGCCCCCTCTGCCTGCCTCACTCCCTGCCTGCCCCCTCTGCCTGCCTCACTCCCTGCCTGCCCCCTGTCTGCCTGCCTCACTCCCTGCCTGCCCCCTCTGCCTGCCTCACTCCCTGTCTGCCCCCCTGTCTGCCTCCTTGCTTGCCTGGCTCCCTGTCTGCCTGCCTCACCCCCCGCCTGCCCCCTGTTTGCCTGCCTCACTCCCTGCCTGCCTCCCTGTCTGCCTGCCTCACTCCCTGCATGCCTCCCTGACTAGCTGCCTCAATGCCTGTGTGTTTGTTTTCTTACCTGCCTCTGTACCAGCCTGGCTCCCTCCCTCCCGGGTTGCCTGCCAGCCTCCTGTCCTGCATTTAAGTTTGTATCCGGGGGGGGGGTACTCAATTTTTTTTTGACACAGGTGTGCGGCTGGCCCTTTGACAACCCTTACCCTTGGTGAGGGGGATTTTGGTCAGAAGTGACCCTTGGTGATGGGGATTTTGGTCAAAAGTGACCCTTGCTGAGGGGGATTTTGGACAAAAGTGCCTAGGTTTTAGCAATTTTCCCCGAGGAGTGGGCCTTGGTGTAAGAATTTTGGTCAAAAGTGACCCTTGTTACAACAAATTTGGGCAAAATGTGACCCTTTTGGGGGGATTTTGTTGAAATCTCTGAAAAGTGACCCTTGGCGAGGGGGATTTTGGTGAAAATTGACCCTTGGTGAGGGGGATTTTGGTGAAAAGCAGACCCTTGGTGAAGGGGATTTTGCTCAAAAAGTGCCCTTCCCAGCCGCACACCTGTGTATACAAAATATGTGAAGTGCCCCCCCCGGGGTTTGTATCCCTGTCTGTTTTCCTGCTTCCTTCCCTGTCTGCCTCCCCGCCTGCCTCTCTGCCTTTCCTCCCCGTGCTTTCCTCCCAGCCTGCCTCCTTCCCTTTATTTCTCTCTCCCTACGTACTGAACTGCCCCCCTTCCTGTTGTGAACTGATGACAGCGTCAGTCTAACACATGGAATCTAGATACTTGAATTATACACATGTTTTCATATGTATACTACAGTACTAAAGTAGCCATAATCAGATGCCCTGTGAGGCTTATAGGATTCTCCAAAGATAGAGATGTGCCTCATATGCGAGGTTTTATAGTGCATCAGTAACTATTGTAAAAAAATGTATTAATTTAAAAATATAAGCAAATATTTGAACTGGAGAATTTCAAGAACAAAAATTGAGTCATTAAAACCACATACTTGAAACCAGGATTGGTAATATTGTTTTAATGTTGATGTATTAAATGAATTTACAATTTAAATACTAATATCTATGATTATCCTCAATCTCTACTTACAGAAGTACGATGGTCTGATTGTGCGGTCGGCTACCAAGGTGACGGCTGACGTCATCACGGCCGCCAAGAACCTCAAGATCATCGGGCGGGCGGGAACCGGGGTAGACAACATCGACTGTGAGGCCGCCACCAAACATGGCGTCATCGTCATGAAGTAAGTTCCATAAATTCCTGTGTACTACCCGTGGGTTGTACGTGAATCAGACCAAGCTTTCTTTTGATACCAAACATGCCTATATAGGGTGCGGGTTATACAAGGGTTTTTATCACTATAAAACAGTACTAAAACATAGTTTTTCAGATCCAAAACTGGTTATAGGATTCTCCTAAATTGGGGGTGGGTTTGTACGAGAGATGTGGGTACGCAAGAATTAACGGTAGTAGTCAAATTGTGTTTTATTCAATGTAGTGAGGAGGGTTTATGGGGTTTCTTTTTGGTCTAGCTTTTTGCATTTTCAATAGGACATTGCCAAGCTTCCATAACAGTTTCCTATTTTCAAAAGGGTTAAATACATTTTCAATATTTTCAAGAAGACTGTCCATCTTCAACTGGGCATTGCCCAGCTTCAACAGGGCTTTACCCACCTTCAATATAGCAGTGATCATTTTAAAAGGGACATTTCTATTTTCAATACAGTGCTTTTTCTGTTTTTGTCCATAGGACTATTCTCATGTAGTCACTTCAAGCTTCCTTATCAAGTGCTAGGAGGGATTTGACTCCTCTTTATCTGACACATTGTCTACCTTTGGTCATGAAACTTATGATATAATTCTTGTTATATTTCAGCACACCTGGGGGTAACACGATGAGTGCCGCAGAACACACCTGTACCCTGCTACTCTGTATGTCCAGGTAAACTAGAACTTCTCTACCTTCACCAGATAAATACCAAACCTTAAGGAGGTATCAACAGATTTCCCTAGATTATGGATAATGCCTCGCATTCAAATTACAACATTTGATGTTATATTGTAAAATCGGAATACAATCAGCATATATGCATGAATACATTATCATGTTTGATATTTGTATGATCACATGAAATTCACCATAGAAGTTAGCTGTCTAATTGGCAATTATCTGAAAATTAATAAACTAGAAATTTATTCTTCTTTCCATAAAGTTTTATATATACAGACTTTTTCATAGTAATAACCTTGAATGGGTATATGAGCTGAAATGTAAGTTACTTATAGGGTAGGTTCACCCTAAGTCAAACTCATACCTTGAGTCAACCACTTTTGACATGAAAGTACAAGTTCAGTATGCATCTGGTGACAATAAACTCCCACTGATTTAAGAATTGAAGTGTTTTCCAAATATATACTGCACATTGCATCCACATCATCACTCTTTTTCATACTGTAGAATCTGTCAGAAGTACCTCTGTTTGACCTGGTTTGACAAACAGAGAATGAAAATCTCTCCACTATTCGTACTCTTTGGTAGTTGATTTGAAGTATTTGTCCGTTCATACACAGAGTTTATCGCTTTTGTTGGCTGGATATGTATCTAAATTACACAAATCATGACTTTATTGAGCAATTAATTAATTTCCTAAATTATATTTAGGACTGATTTCGTAAGGTGTACCCATTTCACCTTAAGTCAGCCATGAATTCACCCTAAGTCAGCCACCTCATACCTTAAGTCAACCATGCAATTTTCTTCTCTGGAATCCCCCCTGGAATTCTGTCACCCTGAATTTTTGTCTAAGAACTCTCCCCCTACCCTTGTGAATACTTCCTCGTCCCAGAATACCCTCTTCTACTAGAGGGTTAAGGATAGCAGGACTACTTATGTAGTGTATAGAGGGCAAGGGTGAAAAGCAAAAAGAGGGGGAAAGGGGGTGAGAGGGCAGAGCCCCTGATATATTGAAAAGAACTCTATACTGCATGTCTATACTGTTATATTTAGTCCTCGTTGCTCATACAAGTAATATTTGCTTGTATTGATAGCTAATGATGCAGTTGTATTCACCTGAGGTACAGTACTGACTTTGTCTTGATTATTCCATATTCAATAAATTGTTTTCTTCTCTATTGTTAGTTGTAATATATTGATGCATTTATGTCAGCCAATCCCTTGATGAATATCTGGAGATAACTGGTTTATTCCACATATTTCTGGTGGTTGTAATATGGCTGACTCAAGGTGCATTTTGGCTGACTTAGGGTGAAATGGGGAAATTCTGAATACTCTGATAAATCATGGAATTAAATACTGTAAACTGATATGAGGCTTTGTATGACATCATGAATGTTATTCTCCAGAGCAATACCTAAAGTTTGGTCCAATCCTGAAGGATATGCACAAAATACTCTAGGAGCAATTAGACCTGAAAGGTAGCTTATGAAAAAACATGGATCAGACCGGTTGAAAGTGGTGAACCTACCCTAGAGAGACACATTTCAATGTTTCATGCACTATTTTACCAAAGCTCTTGTGAACCCTTGTTTTGTCCTGTCTTTTCTGTCTGTTTTGTCTGATGTCTTTGTAAAATATGAAAAGAAAAATGTTGTAACGCTTGATTGAACATTGTATTTCAAATATCTTTTACAGCAATAATGTGAGCATTGCTCTTATGAAAAAAAAAAGTACTAGAAATTTATGTTTGAGGCAAGTTTGAGTTTCTGCGAGCGGAGTGCTGGGACCACAGTAAGCTAATGTTTAACTACAGCCATGTTTACTTCCAAAATGTTTAACTACAGACATGTTTACTTACAGACATGTTGCTCAGGGGACCGAGTCTCTCTGAGGGCGGGACGCTGGGACCGCACTAAGCTGATGTTTAACTACAGCAGTGTTTACTTACAGAATGTTTAGTTACAGACATGTTTAATTACAGACATGTTGCTCAGAGGACCGAGTCTCTGCGTGCAGGACAATGGGACTGCAATAAGCCAATGTTAATTTACAGCCGTGTTTAACCACAGACATGTTTACTTACAGACATGTTTACTTACAGACATGTTGCTCAGGGGCCCGAGTCTCTCCATGCAGGACGATGGGACTGCAATAAGCCGATGTTGATTTACAGCCATGTTTAACCACAGCCATGTTTAACCACAGACATGTTTAACCACTGACATGTTTACTTACAGCCGTGTTTACTTACAGAAGTGTTTACTTACAGGATGTTTAACCACAGACATGTTTAATTACAGACATGTTGCTCAGGGGACCGAGTCTCTAAGGGCGGGGCGCTGGGACCGCAGTAAGCTGATATTGATGTACAGCCATGTTTAACCACAGACATGTTTAGTTACAGACATGTTTAATTACAGACATGTTGCTCAGGGGACTGAGTCTCTCCATGCAGGCCGCTGGGACCGCAGTAAGCTGATGTTTATCTACAGCCGTGTTTACTTACAGAATGCTTACTTACAGACATGTTTATTTACAGACATGTTTACTTACAGAATGTTTAGTTACAGGATGTTTAACTACAGACATGTTTACTTACAGACATGTTGCTCAGGGGACTGAGTCCCTCCGTGCAGGTCGCTGGGACCGCAGTAAGCTGATCTTGATTTACAGACGTGTTTAACCACAGACATGTTTACTTACAGACATGTTTAACCACAGACATGTTTACTTACAGAATGTTTAGTTACAGGATGTTTAACTACAGACATGTTTACTTACAGACATGTTGCTCAGGGGACCGAGTCGTTGCGTGCAGGGCGCTGGGACCGCAGTAAGCTGATGGGTAACGAGGTGTACGGGAAGACGCTGGCCATCATCGGGCTGGGACGCATCGGGCGCGAGGTGGCTCTCAGGATGCAGGCTTTTGGTATGACGGTGAGTCAGCAAATTACATCATCTTATGTTAACACTCTAAGTTTGTTATACAGATATATGTTATACATACCACACTATTTGCATCAAACGGTTGGACTCTATATTCATTTTTTTTCATGATGTACTAAGATGGTGCTGGCGAGTAACTCGCTGGTGCTGTATCAGTGTATCATGACACCCCTTTAGGAGTGCATCAATACTCTCTCACTAGTTGTATCTTTTATACAAAGATATTTTTGAAAAGCTCATGGCTTTAGTAAGAAGGCCTAAACCTATCAATGAGGAGCTTTGATGTTTACTGTTTTCATTAGAGGCAAGCAATATTCATTTACAACTGCATTGGCCAAAAAGCTGTGCAGGATATCTGTTTGCTTTTTAATTTTAAACATTTTTGATATTTTAGAACTAAATTTCTGCGGCCTTGTATATTTACCATGTTGGTGCATATTTTCAGACCATCGGGTTTGACCCGATCGTGCCAGCTGCGGAGGCTGCAGAGTTTGACTGTGAGTGGATGCCGATAGACGACCTGTGGGCGCGCGCCGACTACGTTACTGTACACACACCACTCATACCACAGACCAAAAGTAGGTGTCACCTTGGTTTTTGATACCTTGTAGTGATTAAATAACTATTATACTGATATCTGAACACTTCAGAAATATAGTAAAGCCAAATATTTATTAACGTTTTTATTCTCATTTGGAATGCCCCCTTTATTCTTTTATACCGCCCTCCTTCCTTCTCCTTCCCTTCCCTTCCCTTCTCCCTGATACCTCTCCTTACTTAACCCTATCAATTGAACAATATGACTAATTTATGGTATATACCCCTGTTAGAGACATGATCGGTAAAGCAGTGTTTAATTAATGTATTGTCTATACGCCTGTTACAGATATGATCGGCAAGGCGGTGTTTGCTAAGTGTAAACCCAACCTGCGCATCATTAACTGTGCCCGGGGAGGCATCGTGGACGAGGAGGCGCTTCTCGAGGCCCTGAACGAGGGGCGCTGTGGTGGAGCCGGCCTCGACGTCTTTCTAGAGGTAAGGAGTCTTTCTTTATTTTGTTTTATAAAACATATGAAATATATTCCAAATTATTTCCACATATTGAGATGTGTCATTAAGGGTCCAGCTAATTCCCTACTACTGCTATGGCTTTTTGTATCTTTGAAAGAATCTGCTTTAATGTATGAGTACTAGAAAAAATGGGTCAGGGTCAGGGTCAGGGACCTGGGTCAGGGTCAGGGTCAGGGTCAGGGTCAGGGCCCTGGGTAGGGGCAGGGGCAGGGTCAGGGGTAGAGGTAGGGTCAGCATCTGAACATCTTAACATGATGGCTACAATGTGTTTGTGTTGTCTGTGTACAGGAGCCGCCGACCAACCTGTCCCTCATCCAGCACCCCCTGGCGGTCTCCACCCCCCACCTGGGTCAGGGTTAGGGTCAGGGTCAGGGTTAGGGTCAGGGTCAGGGCCAGAGTCAGGGCCAGGGTCAGGGGCAGGGTCAGGGGCAGGGGCAGGGGCAGGGGCAGGGGCAGGGTCAGGGGCAGGGGCAGGGGTATTGCCAGGGTCAATGTCAGGGTCAATGTCAGGGTCAATGTCAGGGTCCAGGGTCAGGGTCAGGGTCAGGGTCAGGGTCCTGGGTCAGGGTCCTGGGTCAGGGTCAGGGGCAGGGTCCTGGGTCAGGGTCAGGGGCAGGGTCCTGGGTCAGGGGCAGGGGCAGGGGCAGGGTCAGCATCTTTAAGATGACCGTTACAATATATACATGTTGTCTGTATACAGGAGCCGCCGACCAACCTGTCCCTGATCCAGCACCCCCTGGTGGTCTCCACCCCCCACCTGGGTCAGGGTCAGGGCCAGGGTCAGGGTCAGGGTCAGGGGCAGGGTCAGGGCCAGGGTCAGGGGCAGGGTCAGGGTCAGGGGCAGGGTCAGGGGCAGGGTCAGGGGCAGGGGTAGGGTTAGGGTCAATGTCAGGGTCAGGGGCAGGGTCAGGGGTAGGGTCAGGGGCAGGGTCAGGGGCAGGGGCAGGGGCAGGGGCAGGGTCAGGGGCAGGGTCAGGGGCAGGGGTAGGGTTAGGGTCAATGTCAGGGTCAGGGGCAGGGGCAGGGGTAGGGTCAGGGGCAGGGTCAGGGGCAGGGGTAGGGTTAGGGTCAATGTCAGGGTCAGGGGCAGGGGCAGGGGTAGGGTCAGGGGCAGGGTCAGGGGCAGGGTCAGGGGCAGGGGTAGGGTTGGGGTCAATGTCAGGGTCAGGGCCAGGGGCAGGGGTAGGGTCAGGGGCAGGGGCAGGGGCAGGGGCAGGGGCAGGGGCAGGGGTAGGGGTAGGGTTAGGGTCAATGTCAGGGGCAGGGGCAGGGTCAGGGGCAGGGTCAGGGGCAGGGTCAGGGGCAGGGTCAGGGGCAGGGTCAGGGGCAGGGGTAGGGTTAGGGTCAATGTCAGGGTCAGGGGCAGGGTCAGGGGCAGGGGCAGGGTCAGGGGCAGGGTCAGGGGCAGGGGCAGGGGTAGGGTTAGGGTCAATGTCAGGGTCAGGGGCAGGGGCAGGGGTAGGGTCAGGGGCAGGGTCAGGGTCAGGGGCAGGGGTAGGGTTAGGGTCAATGTCAGGGTCAGGGGCAGGGGCAGGGGTAGGGTCAGGGGCAGGGTCAGGGGCAGGGTCAGGGGCAGGGGTAGGGTTGGGGTCAATGTCAGGGTCAGGGGCAGGGGCAGGGGTAGGGTCAGGGGCAGGGTCAGGGGCAGGGGCAGGGTCAGGGGCAGGGGCAGGGGTAGGGTTAGGGTCAATGTCAGGGGCAGGGGCAGGGGCAGGGGTAGGGTCAGGGGCAGGGTCAGGGGCAGGGTCAGGGGCAGGGTCAGGGGCAGGGGCAGGGTCAGGGGCAGGGTCAGGGGCAGGGGCAGGGGTAGGGTTAGGGTCAATGTCAGGGTCAGGGGCAGGGGTAGGGTCAGGGGCAGGGGCAGGGTCAGGGGCAGGGTCAGGGGCAGGGGTAGGGTTAGGGTCAATGTCAGGGTCAATGTCAGGGTCAGGGTCAGGGGCAGGGTCAGGGGCAGGGTCAGGGGCAGGGTCAGGGGCAGGGGCAGGGGCAGGGGTAGGGTCAGGGTCCTGGGTCAGGGTCAGGGGCAGGGGCAGGGTCCTGGGTCAGGGTCAGGGGCAGTGTCACGGTCAGGGTCAGCATCTTTAACATGACTGTTACAATATATACATGTTGTCTGTGTACAGGAGCCGCCGACCAACCTGTCCCTCATCCAGCACCCCCTGGTGGTCTCCACCCCCCACCTGGGTCAGGGTCAGGGTCAGGGGCAGGGGCAGCGTCAGGGTCAGGGTCAGGGGTATTGCCAGTGTCAATGTCAGGGTCAATGTCAGGGTCAATGTCAGGGTCAATGTCAGGGTCAATGTCAGGGTCCAGGGTCAGGGTCAGGGTCAGGGTCAATGTCAGGGTCAGTGTCAGGGTCCAGGGTCAGGGTCAGGGGTATTGCCAGGGTCAATGTCAGGGTCAATGTCAGGGTCAATGTCAGGGTCCAGGGTCAGGGTCAGGGTCAGGGTCCTGGGTCAGGGTTAGGGTCAGGGGCAGGGGCAGGGGCAGGGGCAGGGTCAGCATCTTTAACATGACCGTTACAATATATACATGTTGTCTGTGTACAGGAGCCGCCGACCAACCTGTCCCTGATCCAGCACCCCCTGGTGGTCTCCACCCCCCACCTGGGGGCCAGCACCCAGGAGGCCCAGTCACGCGTGGCTGAGGAGATCGCACAGCAGTTCGTAGACATGACGCAGGGAAAGAGTCTCGTTGGAGCTGTAAGTGTAAATTTTCTTCTTTCAAAGAAATTTGTGTTGTATGTATCACAAAAAATAGTTTATGAATTGTAATTTAGATATTGTCTTTCTATTGTTTTCTTCTTTAGATAATACTTCAATAACAATTGATTCAACAATTCAAGTTTTACTTCAAGAACAGAAAGATGGTTATATAATTTGTTGGTTTAACACCAGCCTCTTCTATTTTTCATTTTAAATTGAGTTCTCATCAGTTGTGCTTCTCAGGATATTTTCAACATATCCTGTTATTCTCCATTCACCCCTTGTATAAATTAAATTGAATTTATCTAACTCTCATACAACATATTTTTATTCAAACAGATAAATGCGCAGGCCCTTGCCAACGCCATGAGTCCGTCCACGCTGCCCTACGTGCAGCTGGGGCAGGCGCTCGGTAAGATGGCCGCCGGTGTACTGGGGGGTCTGGACAAGGACACACAGGTCACACTCAACACTCAAGGTGAGTAGTATAGGGCTCAATAGTAGTGGAGGGTAGGGTGGGTACTGTAGGGTCAGTGTGGTCAGTGCAGGAGTCAGTGAAGGGTTAGGGGGGGGTCAGTGTCCTGTAGTGGGGTAAGATGGCCGCCGGTGTACTGGGGGGTCTGGACAAGGACACTCAGGTCACACTCAACACTCAAGGTGGGTACTGTAGGAGTCAATGTGGGTAGTGCAGGGTTAGGGTTAGTGTGGTTAGTGCAGGAGTCAGTATAGAGTTAGGTCAGTGTCCTTTAGGGGGGTAAGATGGCCGCCGGTGTACTGGGGGGTCTAGACAAGGACACACAGGTCACACTCAACACTCAAGGTGGGTAGTGTAGGGCTCAATAGTAGTGGAGGGTAGGGTGGGTACTGTAGGGTCAGTGTGGTTAGTGCAGGAGTCAGTGTAGGGTTAGGGTGGGTGTCCTGTAGTGGGGTAAGATGGCCGCCGGTGTACTGGGGGGTCTGGACAAGGACACTCAGGTCACACTCAACACTCAAGGTGGGTAGTGTAGGGTTAGTGTAGGGTTAGGGTCTGGGCCATTGACAAGAGTCATTCTTCATACTGGTCTGTTATAAGGGTATGGTACATACTTGTGTGTTACAGGGGGGGGTGTTTAAGTGTGAGTCATGCTGTGTAATGCTAAGTCATGCTGTGTAATGCTGAGTCATGCTACATATGGTCTGTTACAGGGGATGTGTTGAAGTGTGTGTGTGTGTGTGTGATGCTGAGTCAAGCTACATATGGTCTGTTACAGGGGATGTGTTGAAATGTGTGTGTGTGTGTAATGCTGAGTCATGGTGTGTAATGCTGAGTCATGGTGTGTAATGCTGAGTCATTCTGTGTAATGCTGAGTCATGGTGTGTAATGCTGAGTCATGCTGTGTAACGCTGAGTCATGCTGTGTAATGCTGAGTCATGCTGTGTAATGCTGAGTCATGCTGTGTAATGCTGAGTCATGCTGTGTAATGCCGAGTCATGCTGTGTAATGCTGAGTCATGATGTGTAATGCTGAGTCATGGTGTGTAATGCTGAGTCATGGTGTGTAATGCTGAGTCATGGTATGTAATGCTGAGTCCTGGTATGTAATGCTGAGTCATGATGTGTAATGCTGAGTCATGATGTGTAATGCTGAGTCATGATGTGTTATGCTGAGTCCTGGTATGTAATGCTGAGTCCTGGTATGTAATGCTGAGTCATGGTATGTAATGCTGAGTCATGCTGTGTAATGCTGAGTCATGCTGTGTAATGCTGAGTCATGGTGTGTAATGCTGAGTCATGGTGTGTAATGCTGAGTCATGCTACATACTTGTGTGTTACAGGGGATGTCCTGAAGTCTGCGGGTGCCTACCTGAATGCTGCCGTCATGGTCGGCCTCCTGAAGGAGCACTCACAGAACGGCCTCAACCTGGTCAGCGCCCCCGCCTACGCCAAGACACTCGGTCTCAAGGTACCTTTTTATCTTATTTTTATTTTTGAATGGTTATTCGAACAAATCTTCATTAACTGTTTTATAACTTTTTAAAAACTTTTTTAAAAAGCCCCTAGGAATTGTGTTACTCACTAAGGGCAAATTGTTCTGAGGTATCTTTAATTTGGTATTCACATAGTTAAACTGCATGCACCCCAAATTCACTGCTGCTAATACACTGGAGTTGATACGCGTCTTGAGCCATCATGCCATTGATAAAAGTTAGTGCTACATTAGTTTAACATGGGCTACTCTTGTTTGAAAGAACACACCCATCAATTAACTATCTTAATTTATTTCAATTTATTATGATACATGTAATCAATTTTTTATCTTCCCCGATTGCAGGCACAACAGGCGCACCAGCAGGAGGTGGGGGCTGAGGGCAGCGACCACCTGGTCTCGCTGGTCGTCAAGTCGTCCGCTGGTACCGAGGTGTCGCTGAGCGGTCTGGTGGCAGCCGGACAGCCCGTACTGGTCAGCATGAACGGGACGTCCTTCCCTCAGGGGGCGCAGCTCTCAGGGAACCTGGTCCTGTACAGCAGCAAGGCCGGCCCTGCAGGCTTTGGGGCAGTCATTGGTGAGTTCATGTGGTAGTTTGGTACAACAGTTATACATGTTAGTTTAGAACAACATTCACATGTTAGTTTAGAACAACTTTCACATGTTAGTTCAGTACAACAATTATTATGTAAGTTCACATGTTAGTTTAGTACAACAATTATAGGTAAGTTCACATGTTAGTTTAGGTCTCACTGAAGGTAATCCCGCAGAAAACTGAGTCATATACGATTCTGGTCAGAAGTGAATACTGCAGGGGCACTGAATGGTCCATAATTAAGTTGGAAATGATGCCAATATTTTGAAAACTTGTACAGATGCTGCTGAATGTCTGCCAATTTCAATCAAATAATAGGAAAGGGATTCTCAGTGAGTTTATATTTTTTTCAAAGGCTAGATTAGGGATCAGTGAAAATGCAAATTATTCAGGCGGATTCAGGTGGTTTTACGTTACGGATCCATCCAATATGTGTTATACAGGATTGGCTGGGGTATTGACGGAAGAACTCTCCAGGTGGCCCCACTCTCACCTCCTACCTGGGTCACCTGGCCACCTACCCCAGCCAGTGCCTCATGTCCACCCACCTGGGTGCCAGGACAGACTCAGGACAATAAAGTATATAGTAAAAGGATTTCCTTTGCTGAGACCTAAAGTACAACATTCACCTGGTAGTTTAGTACAACAGTTATTGGTAAGTTCACATGTTAGTTTAGTACAGTATTCACATGTTTCAAAATGCTGCGTTTCTAAAAATGTCTGGGTACAGGCATATCTGAAATTCTATTATGTCTGTAATTGTTTGTTGTTGTTTCCAGCGGCCCTGACGGCGGCCAGCGTGGACATCCAAAACTACGTCTCCAGCAGTGTGGTTAACGGTAGTACGTGGAACGTCCTGAAGGTGGCAGCACCTGTCTCCAACCTCACCCTGCTGCAGCCCCTGGTTACCTCTGTACAACAGTTCTCATTGTAGGTCAGAGGTCAATTCAATTCAACAATTCTCACTCTAGGACTGGCTAGGAGTGGGGCGGCAATAAGCATGGAAGGGAGTAGGTAATTGTTGAGAGGAAAGGGGCATAAATAATCTTTGTAAAATGTTTGTACCTTTGGTATGAGAGATCATAGACATTTTGTCTGCAACACAGGGATAGGGGTGGGGCTGACAGAAAATTCGCATATCAGTGCACAGTTTTTAATACCGCCTGTAGAATAGTGATCACTCCCTTAGCGTGTAGAACTCGGGCGGTCGGGGAGAGAGGAGAGGGGAGGGTCAGGGAGAGGGGAGGTGGAAACATTAGCAGTATCTACGTGCAGACCAAAACATCGTTAGGAATTGTTTTTTCCGCAAAATGGGGAGGGTATCGAGACACTGGGTCCGCCACTGCAATCTGACATAATGGTAGCTAGAATCTATTGTAGGTAATATTTGGAAAGAAAAAAGTATATTTTTTTCATTATGTAATATCTGAAAGAAATGTATTGTGTGCAATGTTTTTAGGATGGAGAAAATGCAGCCCCAATTATCAAGTATTATGTTCAATCTGACAGAAGAGTAATTTGAATCTGTCGTACATGTGCTTCACACCAGACAGCGCACCAGTTTAGTTGAAACCCACGATGATAACTCAGTTGTTCTCAAGTTGCATTATATATCAGTAAAATACTCATCTGAACAAGACATCTGGCAGCAATGGCCATGTGGCAATAATGAAATATTTTACTACATATTGATATAAAAATGCTTAGAATCAATTCATTGCTAAAGCAATCTGGTATATATTTATCTATATAATATAGATTAAAGCTTATACTGTATGTAAGCCAACAGGGTGCCACTGGGTGAAATGAAATGGTATTGAAGTTGAAAGTTGTATTAGGTGATCTCTGGAGAAAACTCATATCATTACGATGAGATTGTGATGTTATTGTTTTTTTCCCAGAATTATCTCAAAATACTATATATATACTTTATGTATTATGTAAGCCTCTACTGCCTTAGCATACGTATAAAAAGCACCTGAACAAGTGGGAACAGGGTTAGGGGGGAAAAAAAAGACAAAAATACAGATTACCGGTAATTATATTTTTGTGACGCAGCTGTTCAGATTATTAGGATTCATCCAAATAAAATGTCATTAAAGATATTATATTTACCTAAGTATGTTATGATGTTGTTCACTTTATTGGGTTTTCCATTGTGTTCAACTCATCGATTCTATAATGTCAAATAGACCTGTTGAACAAGAACCTTTGAATCTCTTTTGTCCCTCACAATTGTTTGATTTCTTCAAAACTAGCGCCTTTTCTATAAAGACTTTATTAATAGATCAAACCAACCCAAATCACCGACACTGTAAAAATATCCCGTTGAAATTGTGGGGAATCAATTTTAAATCATAATAATGATGAATCACTATTAAATTTTAAAAAGACAGGAAAGGCTCATAAAATTTATGGGGAAGGCAAAATACGGTGACCTAAAAAAAGGTGAAAGTCAGGCATTCAAGGATGTCAGTGATTTACCTTAATCTTACGGGATAATTTTTACAGTGCAGGCATTCAGCCAACAGTGTCGGGTTTGCCACCTGGTGTCTACAACACCAGGCAGCACAGCTCATGGGAGCCAATCGGGGAGCACGGTTGCATGACCCCCTTCCTCCTTTTGTTTACTCCAGCACCCCTGACCCACTTTCGGGTCTTAATCAAGTCTTAATAAGTCTTAGTCTTAAAGTCTTAATAGTACTCACCATTACTAAAGAATGAAAAAAAGAAAAGAAAACAGGGGTTGGGGGGGCAGATCCCCCAATTATACCAACATATGATGCCATCTACATTTGGTGGGTACCTATAATTAATACTTTTATAATTAGACTTGATTAAGACTCACTCAAGAAGTCCCACAAGGGGAAGTAGGTTTACCTCAACATGGTGCCATGCCTACATTTCGTAGGTATGGCACTAGAAGATATCTTGATGAATTACTAAATGTATAGTGAGTGTCGGGTCTGTCTTCGGGGAGAGATCCTGTCTCGGATCAACTGCAGACATGTCAGAGTATGATTCAGGGTTTGAACCATGATCATGATCGCCTAGGGGTTCCAAATCCCCTGGACTGTGGCTCACCATGGCAGGCTGCAGTGGGCAGTGTGTATATGTACCTGATATCATGGAGTGGTGCAATCCTATCTAGGTCAGTAGGACACAGCCACACCAGCCTGCCACCTGGTATCTGCAAGAGGAACTATCTCAGTATTCTTCTGTAGTTCCCTCACGTTACTGTGACTATACATGGGTAAGAGGCCTTGGGCCTCTGGCGAGTTGCATCGCTACCCCCCCTCCACTACTCCCTACCACTAGTCTGCACTGACCACTCAGCACTGAGCACCCCCTCCGTGACCCATATATGTCCAAATAAGGCAGACAGCTGGTGTCGCAGAATAGTTCTCGTCGTACGTTTCCCCATGAGTTCCGACGGGGCAAAGATTCAGAATATGGAGCACCCGTGTATAGTCACATTACTAGACCCGAATTACCGCTATATCAACACAGCATTGGTGCATCATGCTGACCCTTTGTGGGATTGTTAGAGGGCCCTAGACGGGTAAATTCAACAAGGGGACAAAGGCACTTATTGGGTTTCTTGAGTAGGCGTGGTCTTCCTTCTGCGGGTGGTCTTGCAGCGCCTTGCCCAGATACAGTGTGAATAGTATCGGGCTCAAGCAGTCTCCCTGGGGTACTCCCATTTTGGTTTTGAATGGTCTTGATGTTTCTTTTCCTACTCTCACTTTCAGTTCGACGTCTTCGATCAGGAGCTTTATCGGGTGTAGTTCTGCTCCGTCGAGTATTGTGGCCAGGTCTTGTACCAGTGTATGTCGTCTTACCGTGTCAAACGCCTTACTCATAACCATTAGTGTAATGAATATTTCGTACTCTTTCGATGTTACTGCTTTCTCTGCGAGTAGTTTATGTCCTTTATGTTATGTAGGGTGCCTCTCCCTGCTCTGTATGCTGGTAGTTCAACGGGGATGTTCTTGTCTATCTTCTCTCCAATTCTTCTGATAAGGTATATTGCTAGGACTTTCCTTAGCATCAATAGGAGTATGATGGGTCTGAGGTTTGCGAGTGGTCCTTTCGGTTTTCAGGGTTTTTGTAGTGGTGTGAGGATACCCTCCTTGATCTCATATGGGTATTGTCCTGTCTTTCACATCTCGTTTAAGATCTTTGCGATTAATGATGGTACTACCTCTCCTCCTAATTTTAGTTGTTCTGCTCTTACTTCGTCTCCACCTGGGCTTTTGTTGTTTTTCAGTGACTTGATTGCTTTCTTGACTTCTTCTGGTGTGAAAGGTGGTGAAATTTCCTTTGGTGGTATCTGTCTGATTTCTTCCAGATTTTCTTTGCTAAAGGTGTTCTCGAAGTGCTTTGCTATGATTTTGGCTTGTTCCGTGGGCTCAGATGTCAGTCCCTCTTTTCCTTGTATTAGTAGTGGCTTCTTTCTTTCGTTGTTCGCTATTACCTTTACCGCTTTAAACATCCTGTAGGACTCTTTCTTCGATCTTTCTATCTCCTCTACCTGCTCCATTAGCTGTTGGTGTTTGCCTTCTTCCAGGATCTGGTGTATCGTGTTGAGCTTTTTGTTTCTGGCCTTTGTATTTTCTTCTTGCTTCTCTGGATCTTTTTCGCTGTTGAGTCTGTCATTCAGTTCTTTTTTGTTCTTCTGAGAGTTTGTTTACTTCCATGTTTCCATTTGTCTTTGATCTTTCTTTGTGGCCCAAGATTTTCTCGGCTGCTGTTTTGTTGGCATACTTGATGTTGGCCCATCTTTCTTGAGGTGTCTTGATTTCTTCTTTGCTTCTTTCTTTCATGATGTTTTCGACCGCTTTCTTGTAGCTTTCTTTGATGTTGGCATCCCTTAGATTTTCGAAGTTGATGGTCTTGGATGGTTTCTTGGTGCGGTATATCTCGATTGTAAAGTCGATATCCGCAATGACGGGTTTGTGATCTGATTTGAGGGTATTGTTGTGGGGGTATAATCTGCTGTTGGTCACTTGAGTCATATTTCTTTTCCTTATCATGATGTAATCAATCTGGTTTCTGTGTGGATTTCTTCTTTCTTCCCCATTTCTCGTTTGGTGTTTTTTGAAAGCGCTCTCCCATGTTGTTCGGTGAAGTAGCTTATGGTGTAATTTTGTATTTGTTAGGACCAGGTCGTGTTGGTTTGCAAAGTCTAAAAGTCCCTCTCCATTTTCATTCAGGTGCCCTTTTCCGAATTTCCCGATGTTTTCTGTAGCTACCTGTCTTTGCATTGAAATCACCCGCCACCACTAGTACTGTTCTATTTGCTACTGCTGTTACTATTGTGTCTAGATCTTCATAGTACTTTTCCCTTAAGCCTGGATCTTTTAAGCAGCTAGGGTTTGTTGGTGCATATGTAAGGAGGAAGTAGGCCTACCTCAATATGATGCCATGCCATCATTCAATACCCACGGACACTATCATTGCTGGTATAGGATAGAGCTGTCCAGAACCACAGGCTGAAACAGAACGGTGCTGGAGATTGTCAGCAGGTGTTGTTAGTATTAGGGTGAAGGTCTGACACTCTGGTGGACCGGTCATCTCTGCACATAGACTCAGACCTGTAGTGTCGTTTGCAGCCAGTAGATGTGGTGGATACAGGACTACTGTAAATGAACATATCTTCGCGTGTACCGTAAATTCTCGCGT
Organism: Harmothoe impar; assembly: GCA_947462335.1. NCBI lineage: Eukaryota > Metazoa > Annelida > Polychaeta > Phyllodocida > Polynoidae > Harmothoe > Harmothoe impar. The sequence goes on along the minus strand of OX381718.1, from coordinate 68,693,916 downwards.
AGAAGCCGCGGCCTGTACGCGAGTCAGACTCAGCTTTCTTTTGATACCAAACATGCCTATATAGGGTGCGGCTTATACGAGAGTTTTTATTAGTATACTACAGTACCAAAATCTGAATATTCAGACTCCCTCTGCGGCTTATATAATTTGTCAAATTTATGGGTGCGGCTTGTACGCAAGTTAGGCTTATACGCAAGAATTTACGGTATACATTTTTGCGATTTTGCTAAAAAGTGCATTTTCGTGAGTATTTAAATTCGCGATTTTTGGAATATGGTAGTAGTATGACTATATTGGATAAATATTCACTCTGTACATATTTACGTTTACAGTATACAGGGACAGAATGACTTAATGTATGGTGAGTGTCATTTCTGTCTTTGGGGAGAGATCCGGGGCAAACTCAGTCTCGGGCCCTGACTGTAAGTTTACAGTCTGGGGGTTTACTTACAGACCTATACCTACACTGGCCCTCATGTACTATGCTATTGTGTATCAGCACTCAGGAGGATGTGGGTTCGAACCCCACTGTGGCTCAATCAGTACTTCAATTGATATCTACATAATTGACCTGAATTTAAGCTAATGTACCCAGTCACATATTTAAAAGGTGATACTACTAGGTCATTATAGGTGAATTTATGCTTTGAATGGTTTTAATAGGTAATGTAAAAAACGAACCACCTATTGTGCCAAGGTGGGATTCGAACCAACACACCTCATTGAAAAATGATCCAGGATACCGGATCATTTTATTTAGATATAAATCTGTCCAGGCCCAGTACCGCCTGACGGCGGCACTGGGCCTGGACAGCTCGAGGCTGGGGCAAACTCAGATCTCCTACATACATGTTGGAGTGAGGTTCAGGGTTGAACCTTGGAGTATCCAGCAAGGGCTGCATTAAAATGTATGGTGAGTGTCGTTACTGCCTTTGGGGACTGATCTGGGATCAGGCAGATCAATGAGTGACAAGTGGGGGGTGGCTCAGGGTTTGAACCATAGGAATATAAAGTACTGTATCCCCCTAGACTGTGGCTCACCATGGCAGGCTGCAGCGGGCAGTGTGTATATGTACCTGACATCATGGAGTGGTGCAATCCTATCTAGGTCAGTAGGACGCATCCACACCAGCCTGCCACCTGGTGTCTACAGGGGGAACTACACCAGCCTGCCACCTGGTGTCTACAGGGGGAACTATCTCAGTAGGACGCAGCCACACCGGCCTGCCACCTGGTGTCTACAGGAGGAACTACACCAGCCTGCCACCTGGTGTCTTCAGGGGGAACTCTATAGTGTGCGTAGTGGTATTTTTGTGTTTGTGGTGGTAGCAGTTGCGCTTCCTTGCTTGGAACTAAAAACACTGACCTATTAATGAGTTAACACAACTAACGATATTGAAATTTCACACTGAATTTTTATTAAATAATTCTCTAATATAGAGTTCCTGTCATAAAGTCAGCCTAAACGCCACATATAGACTCTCCAGGAAGGTATAAGTCTACAACATACAATTTGTTTACATCATTTAGGCTATATCTAGGCTACTATGCGCTTACCCATGTAAATTTACTAATATAATTTCTACGATAATTGATATAATCATAACAATGCTAAAACCGGTCAGGCCAAAAAATAACAAAAAATAGTTCTCTTCAGGTAACATGGCCAAAAGAAAACAGGGTAGGTAGGTCAATTTTTATCTAATTTTCTTACGGATTATGAGACAAAGTGCCTCACTTTTTCGCTAAATTTCAGTAAAAAAAATATTTTCCGTAAAAAAAAAAAAATGTTTGCTAGAAAAAACCACAAAAATGACTTTCGAAAAGAAGAAAAAAATTGTCGCTCTGGATACTTGAACATAACTTTTTTTGGTCTCACTCACATGACCTGCTTGATCCGATCCGGGAATATACATTACTTCAGCAACAGTGGTGTTATAGGTATAAGCTAATATGAAAAAGGCACATTGCTCAAAAGTGCTGAGTCATCAGTTGTTAACCTTCATTGGCACTTGGTGAGAGGTCAGCATAACACACAGTTAGGGCTCATAACTAAGACAAATAGTGCAGAAATAGACTCAGCCCCAAGAACAGTGCTCATTCATGATTCATCGTGTTTCATGAATTAAGGGAGTAGTTATTTTCTAACAACAAGGGTCCCCCAACAAGGGTCCCCCCAAATCTTTTGGTACCCCTTCAAGGGGTCCAAATTTGTTTGGTCCTCCCCCCCAAATCCACCAATCCCCCCTTTTGTAAAAAAATGACCGCTCCCTTATATTAAAACATTTCCTCTTGGTTAACACAGTTATTGGGCACATCTGTTCCTGCATTATGTCATACCGTGGCCACTTGCAGAATCACAAATTCTAAAAAGATTCTGTTAAAGTCTGGGCATTTTAAAGATTTTTCTTTCTTGTTGCTTATAAACATGCAATTTTAGTTTTAAGGTATAACACTTTAATAGTGCGTTAATGCATTATTTCTGTTTGTCGGCATGATCTTTCTTCTCACCAGGTGGCATTCATGCATCATACCAATACAAGACATAATACATTAAGGCACTTTGTGAGCCTTTAAGGGTTTAACCCTTTAAGGACAGATGTCGTTAAAAGATGACATTTGTCATCATGATGCATTGGTGCATCATGCTGATCCTTTCGGAGTGTCTCAACCTCATTAGATCTGCATGATGCTTGAATGCAGCACTGGGGAGTTACTCGCCAGGGCTGCATTCATGTATCGTGACAACCAGGCATCATGCATTAAGATGTTTAAGCAGCAGATCTCTCATTGTCCAGTGAGTAGACACCTATGAAGGATCCGTCCTCATCAAACTTTCCCTCAGTCAGGTCCCCGTACTCCAGGACCGAGTCTCCAGCCTCACTCCCACACGTCGGGGGTCCACGCATAGAGGCGTTAGACGCCTTCAGTAACCGGTCAGGCCTACAGGGGAAACACATAGAGGTATTAGACGCCTTCAGTAACCGGTCAGGTCTACAAACACATAGAGGCGTTAGACGCCTTCAGTAACCGGTCAGGTCTACAAACACATAGAGGCGTTAGACGCCTTCAGTAACCGGTCAGGTCTACAAACACATAGAGGCGTTAGACGCCTTCAGTAACCGGTCAGGTCTACAAACACATAGAGGCGTTAGACGCCTTCAGTAACCGGTCAGGTCTACAAACACATAGAGGCGTTAGACGCCTTCAGTAACCGGTCAGGTCTACAAACACATAGAGGCGTTAGACGCCTTCAGTAACCGGTCAGGCCTACAGGGGAAACACATAGAGGCCTTAGACACCTTCAGTAACCGGTAAGGCCTACAGGGGAGACACATAGAGGCGTTAGACGCCTTCAGTAACCGGTCAGGTCTACAAACACATAGAGGCATTAGACGCCTTCAACAACCGGTCAGGCCTACAGGGGAAACACATAGAGGCATTAGACGCCTTCAGTAACCGGTCAGGTCTACAAACACATAGAGGCATTAGACACCTTCAGTAACCGGTCAGGTCTACAAACACATAGAGGCGTTAGACACCTTCAGTAACCGGTCAGGTCTACAAACACATAGAGGCGTTAGACGCCTTCAGTAACCGGTCAGGTCTACAAACACATAGAGGCGTTAGACGCCTTCAACAACCGGTCAGGCCTACAGGGGAAACACATAGAGGCATTAGACACCTTCAGTAACCGGTCAGGTCTACAAACACATAGAGGCGTTAGACACCTTCAGTAACTGGTCAGGCCTACAAACACATAGAGGCGTTAGACTCTGTCAGTAACTGGTCAGGCCTACAAACACATAGAGGCGTTAGACGCTTTCAGTAACCGGTCAGGTCTACATCGGGAACACAGAGACAGGTTCACTTAAATAAATCATAACTCATGACAGGGTAAATTCAGGTGGGAGAAAGTAACTGAATTTCAGCTTCACATAATTAATGCCCATTATTGATTCATCAGATTTTTGTTGTTTTTTTTCAAATTTTTATATAAAACATGATACAAATATTGGCACTTTTGGTATCAAATTAAACCTAATACTGTCAGTAATGCAGTAAAATAGACATATTAAACTTACATTTTTCCCCCCTCTAAAGTAAAACAAAGAAGGTCTTATCCCTCCCTCGTCATATTTTTTACTCCTTTTTTGAATAGCCTAATGACCAACAGTATAGAAAATTCTTCAAAATGTAAGAAAACAGAAGGTTGAGATAACGTACCTCCGCTGGTACTCCACGAACCCCAGGTTGTCCATGTCTGTGAGGGGGTTGACGCCCACCTTACGCTCCTTCTTCTCTGCTGTATAAGACAATCAACAAGACTACAAGTAACAAGACTGCAGGGTTTACCTTGAATTTAGTTAAAGCGGCATAACCACTGAGCGTTTCAAAAGTCTAGTACTGTTCTAGTCTACTATGTGGTAGCTGCACAAGTGGTGAGAATGGCCCTTTAAGGAGAATGACTCAACATCTCAAATGGATGGATTTCAATTTGGAAAAAAGGGTGCAAGTGTAAGGGAAGTGGTTACCACCCCCTTCCGCGCACCGAACCGACCCAGTAATGTACGGCGCGGTTAGATTGTCAGACGGGGAAGTAGCTCAGTTGGTAGAGCAGCAGGTTACGTGATCTGAGGGTCGTGGGTCCGAGTCCCCTTTCTCCAGATGATTTTTCCGCGACCATTTCACAAGCAAGAAAAAAAATTATTTCAATTTTCAAAGATTTCTCTATCAAGGGTCAAAAATGGCTTGCCCCATTAGTGTGAGTGGTAAGTGGATTCTTACAACGGTAGACTTGTCCCTTGTTCCTGTTGTTGACGACGGCTGCCAGGACCAGGACCATCAGCACGAGCAGGAACAGGGCTACCCCTACCCCGACCACTAGAGCCGACGACGACGCCTCCGCCACCACAGCTGCTTGTGCTAGTGGAAGAAAAACACAGCTTATATTACCAGCAGCTAGTGTTGCATTCATGCATCAGGACAGTCAGGGCACCTTGAGCATGGATGATATCCTTTAAGGACAAGCAAAGCAGTAACAGTGCTACCCCCACACCCACCACCAGGGCCGATGACGACGCCTCTGCCACCACCCCTGCGTGTGCTAGTGGACAGAAAAAAACAGCTTATATAAACAGTAATTAGCTACTATTAGCTACAACTTGAATATGGATAATGTCCTTTAAAGACTAGCAGCAACAAAGCCCTGACTACCAGAGCCAACGACAACGCCTCTGCCACCACTGCTGCTTGTGCTAGCAGACAGGGTAGGTTGAACCTTTAAGGATGCGCAGTAATGCTTCAAAAGAGAATTTTGTTTAGGTTACCAGATCATGACTACCCTATTTTTTTGGGCTTTACCATAAAGCTTTTTAGGCCTTTTTGGAAAATAAAGTATTTTTATGGTCAGAAATGGCAAAGCATCTGAAAAACTAAAATGTACTAAGACATCCATGCTAAGAAACACTCCCTCTAATGGATAGAGGGTGGCAGTGCTCACATATTGGCATGAGTGTAGGGGTATTATAAAACAGGCACTAATTCTCTATACAGAGTTCCCAGGTAAACACCTTTTTCTGTTACTCAGCTTTCTTGTGCCAGGTGAGGGTATATAAACCCCTGTGTTACCTGGGCTTTCCCGTCAGTGCAGGCCCAGCTGACTCTACTTTACCTGTCCAGTCGTGCAGACAGAGAGTTTACATATTCTGTATGTTGAAGCACTTTGGTGCAGACAGTTCCTGATTCAGGAAGAGACTATCACCCGGTTTATCTTGACTATTACTCTCGCACTTGGAAACTGTCGTTTGTCTTGTTCCTAGAACTATAACATACAAACCACTACATGTGTATAACACTTACCGTACTATCGCGATTAAATTTGACGGGGCTCTTACCCAGGCCGCTTATACAAGACAGGCGCTTATTCAAGGTCACTATTTTAGTGCTTAAGAAGCATTTCAAAGCCCCTATACCCCGGCGCTTATTCAAGACCGGCGCTTATTCAAGACCAGGCACTTTATCGCGACGGTACGGTACCCCTTTGTTACACTTACCTGTTTCCTGCTCCTGGTTCTGGTCTAGTTCAGCCTTGGTGGCGTACAGAGTGGCTGTGTGTGAGTCGTGGCTGAGGCCGTCTGAGGCTGTACAGGTGTAGGAGCCTGTGTACTGGAGGTCTGATGCTGTACCCTGTAAGGGGATCCGCAACCTGCCTCCTGCCACCCGCACCCCACCGTCCTACAGACAAACACAAGGTACTACAGGACAGGTCATGTACTGCTATATAGGGAGCTATAAGGTACTACAGGTCATGTACTGTTATATAGGGAGGTGGTACAGGTGTAGGTGCCCGTGTGGTGCAGGTCTGATGCTGTACCCTGTAAGGGGATCTGCAACCTGCCCCCTGCCACCCGCACCCCACCGTCCTGAAGGTATAGAAGAGTGTCTTATTGCCAGATAGGGAATTGGTAGATTGAGCGATGAAGTTGAAATCAGAGGGAGATCCACGGTTAAGGGAGCTAAGACAACCCGCTGGAACAGGGTTATTGAAATATATGTGAAGCACTAAAAAGCTATATCTCAAAAAGGTCCCTGCCTTGTATAAGTACCGGAGGTACAGTGATAATAAAATCTAAGACCGCCCAGGTACTCAAATCAGCAACTACAGTTAAACAAAACTTACAAATAAATTGGGGTGTCCTCAATATTTCCCTGACAAATGTGACAACCTATGAACATAGCGACGTAAATCTTGCATGAAGAATAGGCTGTGTCATGTGACATGTATACAGTTTAGTTTGTGTAATGAAACAGTTACTGCGCTGTAATGTAACATACAATCCCCCTACACTGAAAAAGTAAACTCGTCCCCAGACTCGTCTAAGTGACTGTCATAAAATAAACGAGTCAAAATTTGTCTAACATATCAGGTTACCATCCCACAAATAGAATCTGGAGCTGGCAAATGTCGGGTTTTGGGCTTGTACATACCAAGTGGGTCTTCTATCTCCAGCTAGAAGACCCGCTTCCTTGTCACTTAGACAAGTTTTTGACTCGTTTATTTTGTGACCGTCACTTTGAAGAGTCTGGAGACAAGTTTACTTTTTGAGTGTACCTTATCCTTGATGTCCTTGCCCTGATACCTCCAGGTGATGGGTGCTGGGGGAGTGTCGGGGTCGGACGAGGCGCTGCACTTGAAGCTGACCTCTGTCACATTGGAGTCCAGCCACGCGGACACCGGGGTCACCGTCAGGGTCGTCTTCTCTGTAAGGATGGGACAACTACCGTAAATTCTCGCGTATAAGCCTAACTCGCGTATAAGCCGCACCCCTAACTTTGACAAATTATATAAGCCGCAGAGGGGGTCTGAATATTGCGATTTTTGTACTGTAGTATACTAATAAAAACTCTCGTATAAGCCGCACCCTATATAGGTATGTTTGGTATCAAAAGAAAGCTGAGTCTGACTCGCGTATAAGCCGCGGCTTCTACGCGAGAATTTACGGTAGTATTTCATCTGGTGAATACTATATTCATCTCATTAACCACATCTTTGAGGGATTCATGTTGAAGTATAAACAGCTACAAGCTAACATGTTAGACAAGGGCGAGATCTCATTTACCATGGAGAGTGCAGCCCACTGTTATCTACTTGAGTAAATCAGAATACTCAGACATTGAGTAGGATGCAAACATTTTTACAAGGATATTTTTTATTACTTGCAATGGCAAGAGGCAGAGTAAAATTTGCTGAAAAGGAAAATCACTAATTGATCACCAAAAAAGTGTAAAAGCGTTAATAGTTTAGACCACACTGTTCTTAAAACAGGCCTCTTTGAGGGGTTCATTTTGAAGTACAAGCAGCTACAAGCTTTACACGTTAGACGGGGGCGAGATCTCAGTTACCATGGAGAATGTAACCAACTATCATCTACTTAAAAGGGTGGATCCACTGAGGGAAATCAGATGGGATGAATCTTCACAATGTTAAACCTATGGATGAATCTCGTCCGATCTGAGGGATTCACGTCAGTGGATTCAGCCGTAAGTAAAACAGACTACTAGGACAGCCAGCAGTGGCAAAAGGCAAAGGAAATTTTCCTGAAAAGGAAAAATCAGCAAAGTTAATATTTTAGATAGGGCCAAAAAAAAAGGTTTGTTTCAGGTAATTTGGCCAGAAAATGTAGGCTCGGTAGGTCGGATTTTATTTTTTAAACTTTTTTTTAACATGAAAATACTGGCCAGCCTCTCGTAAGACCCTAAAATTGACCAAAAAAAGGTAAAAATACGGATATTGCATAAAAAAACGTAGGGTCGGCCCTGTTTTGATAAGGTTTGTCAGGTGACCTGAAACAAACCTTTTTTTGGCCTAGATAAGGTACTCACCGAACACGTTGAGCGTTGCCTCAGCGTAGACGGTGCCGTGTGTGTTGGTCAGTTTACACTGTAGGACCCCCGTGTCTGCTCTCTGTAAGTCCTTCATGTGGAGCTCCATACCACACGTCTTTCCCGTCAGTGTACTCCTCTCATTCAGATCTGGGGGAACCAATGTACTCTCCTTCATATATTCAGTCAGATTATAAGAGGCTGTAAGTCTGTTCAAGACTCCCCAAACTTGGGGTCCCAATTTGGGGCTGCATAGGGTAATTAGTCTTTAAGTAGTTATTCAGTATGTATAACTAATTTGTAATACCAAAGAAGTGTGCTTTTATACATCACTTTTCTCTCTAGAAGTAAGTATTTATCGCATCTTTAGGCGTTGTCCACTTTGGGCTTAGGCCACTTTTTCTCATGTTTTTTTTTCATTGTGGCCCTCACCCCTATGCTTGGTGGGATTAATGTAGAAAGAATTCCTCACAGCTTGTTGAAGAAGAGTGACTTACCTTTAGTTATCTCTCTGCCGTTCTTCATCCAGGTGACGCTGGGGACTGGGCTGGAGTCATCCGAGAACTGACACGTAAACCGCAATGAGTCCCCTGTAAACGCTACATTCTGACTCTGGGGCTTTCCATTAGGAGCAAACTTTGGAACAGCTGTAAGATAAGGAAAACAAAATTGAACACCAAAAACATATCGTTATTCGAGAATGATATTAAATGTCCTTTATCTAGCATATAACACTCCCCTGGGAATTTGAAATTAAAAGCTAAGGAAGTGATCATATTATCATAACAGCCAAAACAAAATTAACATGAATATCAATACATTTTTTAACACTTACATTTTCTGCTTAAGGTAAAACTAACCGTAACTATATTTACGATTAATTTATTGGAAACACAAGATTTACTATGCTTAAGTGCTGGAAGCAATGTGGCTATGTTCATAAGGCTAAGAAAAAGTTGTCTTTCCTTCATTAAATAGCTTGTAGGCCTAAACAAGAAATAAACACAAATGCTAACTACATTGACACCGTCTCTGCCATATTTCACAAGTGGGGACTGAAGCGGTATGCCACGAAGCTGCAGGCTGAATGAGATATCCCCACAAGTGATATATGTCAGAGATGGTGTCAATCGGCATTGGCATTTGTCCATATATTTCTACAGCCTAAAAATTGAATATCATTTTTTACAAAATTTATCCTCACTGTGGACCTCCACCTTTACAGCAGCTGATGCGGCCCCCACGCTGTTCTCCCCGGTGCACGTGTAGGTCCCAGCATCCTCCTGGGTCACATGACCCACCCTCAGCCTTGTTCCTGCCTCCTCCCGGGTCACGTTACCGTTGTCAGGGCCTGCCCAGCTCACTGTCACTTCTGGCCTGAAATAGCAAAGCACTGATTAACATGCGTTGCACTCGTACAGTTGGAGGCTGCACCACTCCCAGCGCTTATATAAAACTTGACACTTGAATTCAACAGTGCGGTACAGTATGATATGATACGGTGCAACATGATACAAGGGTAACAAAACTTTTACCAAAGATTGCTTGATTAAAGTATTTCAAAAGGGAATTGATACCTAATGATACCTTTGTTGAGACCCAGAAACATATGCATATTAGTCTTGGTCCAACACTACATTAGCAGCTTTGATACAGAATGGCACTGCATGAGCCATTGGATTTAAGCAATTTCAGCAACAATTAAATCTGACTAGAAGCCTTCTTTCAGCATCATGAAGCAACTTTGAGCAACTGTAATCCGAAAAGATTAAAAGTTGCTTAAAGTTGCTCCAAGCAGCTTAAAACTGGCATTTACCTAACTTAAATCCTTGCTTAAAGATACTTCAATCAGATGGTTCATGCGGTGTGGCCTCTGTACACTCACCTCCCACCGTATATACACTGCACCCTGAGCGTCCCTCCTTCCACCACGGTCACCGTGTGCTGTGGGGTCTGTGGGTACAGGAGCATGGGGGCCCAGTCCTGCACCTCAGCTAACACAGGGAGAGTCATTATCTGGTTATTGTTCAATAAATGCTACCGTAAAGTTTCGTGTAGAAGCCAAGCTCATATACGAATCGGTACCAAATATGCCTATATAGAGGGTGGTTTATAAGAGGGTTTTTAAAAGTATATACTACAGTATCACAATCACACCCTCTGTTCAGCTTGTAAGATTCTTTAGATTTAAGGGTTCAGCTTGTATGTGAGATTTATTGACATATATGTAGAATTATTTTGAAAATAATGTATTCTTTGTCCCTTCTTTCTACTTCTTCTTTTATTAACAACTATAACAAAAAACAACAACATCAACATCAACCACTGATAACTACATAATAACTGAAGATATATATACATATATAAATATACATGTATATATATATATATATATATAAATATAGAACGTAACAGGATGAATGTACCTTGTATGACCTTGATTCTGGTGTAGCTTCCCCCGACTGAGGAGTCTAGGATGTTGTTTAAGACATGTACTTTGTAGAGATTTTTAGTAACGTTGTCCAAAGAGTCCTTTAGTTCCAAGGAGGTGAAGTAAAGGTTTCCTGGAATTGAAGAGTATTATCTTCATGAGAAACACGCTGAACAAGGGAGAAAGTTATCATTTACTTAGCATAAAAAAATTGCTCTTTTAGCTTCAACTCAAATAGTAGCATTTCCTGGGTGTAATCCCTTTAAAAAAACATAGTCAGCATTACTAAGAGAAGAACCTATATATATATATATATATATATATATATATATATATATATATATATATATATATATCCGGCACCGCAGCTGTTATACAAGACCAGCGCTCTTTATCTCGCTTTATGACAGGTACCTTCAATGTCTTGTAGAATCCTCTTGCCACGCGCTAGATGTTCAGGATTGTCATCTTCGCTCTTGTCTATGGTCTTCCAGTTGTAGGTCGGGGTGGGTTCACAGTCTATGTGTGCCCGGGGCACCTTCAGGGGTTCTCCCACTCGTCCCTCCTTGTCCACAACAGGCTTGTGAGCTGAGAAGCTACCCTGCTCTGAAGTTTAAAATGACATGGTCTGATTTTTTCCATTTTTTAAATCGTACATAAATGTGTTCCAAATGTTATTACGGCATCATATACAGCACCATTTTTGGATGATGCATCACAATAAGATATTCTTGATGGAAAAAAAGAGCCAATTTAGAGTGTCTCATGAGTGCAGTTATAGTCTTTTACGGTGTAGTTTCAATGGGTGGACTCTAAAAGTTTTAGATCAAGCGTAAAACTGATAATTAGCAAAATTCTGGGAAACAATGTTAGATAAAGTTGGTGGGACGGCCATATTAAATATTCCGGTTTATTTTTTACTAAATTCATTTTTGAGTCATCCAACCATGTTACTGTAACGTATATGTTGAAATTGTGCCAGCTTTGTAACAAAAACCAATATCATGAAAATCCCTGCAATATTGTAATCTTTATGTCTGGGAGTAGTATAGTATGTATCGGAACGGGACTATAGTTAAGTACTGTTTATTACTCAATCGACCTGCAGCCAATCAGAGGCCTCCCTTTTGGCGGGAAATTCAAAAGCAGCCAATGAGAGGCCTCCCTTTTGGCGGGAAATTCAAATAGGTCACGTGACCGGAAGTGACCTACTTCCGGTCACGTGACCTTTGGGCGGGAAATTCAAATAGGTCACGTGACCGGAAGTGACCTACTTAAGAGGGTCACGTGACCACCATGTTGGCGGGAAATTCAAATAGGTCACGTGACTGGAAGTGACCTACTTAAGGGGGTCACGTGACTACTAGGTTGGCGTGAATTTCAAAATAAGTCACTTGAGATTTTTATGGATAAATAAATTTTAAAAAAGAAAAAGCAAGCTGAAAGCTTGCTAAAAAATAATTTAAAAATGCGGCTCTTTTTTTTTAGGGGGGGGAGGGGCACTCTGGGGGGCACTCTTTAAGATGCATGGGGGGGGAGGGGGGGAGGGGGGGAGGGGGGGAGGGGAGGGGAAGGGTTTTTAAGAGTGAGACTCGCCTCTCTGCCCTCTCTTTTAGAGGGCAGAGAGGCGAGTCTACTGGTTCGTCTACTTACAATGAAATGTATCATGATTGCGTTTATGATGATGTGCATCTCTTGCTGGCCAGACTTTCAAGCAAATTTGCCAAAGTCCAGCCCGTTATTGAATGTCCGGCCTAGCCTGACCCTCAGTAGAACAGTCCTTGACCCATCTATTATAGTCCAGCAGCGCCTGACCCTTGTATGAGAGTAGTATTGGCGACATTGGCTGACTCTGATATTTACCTGTGTGTACGGAGGGAGGAGAGGGTTCACAGCCACAGCTCTCTTAAGGCAAAGCTTGCGCTTATAGAGCACTACTAGTGGAGGTCTGGATGAGGAGGCTATGGCGGTTGTCTTCAAAAAAAATAAAAAAATAGCCATGGCGCATGTCGATGTCGCTTAATTATGCTCATATCTCATGTCGATTTTAAGAATTGCTCATGTCACCTGTCACTATGTTTTTCAAGCTTCATGTCAAATGTCACTAGGCCTCATGTCGAATGTCGATTCTAAGAAACAGGTATGTCACCATCTCGAATTTAGCGGTCCACACTGCCGCTGCTGCTGCTGCTGCTGCTGCTGCTGCTGTTGCTGCTGCTGATTTGCTGTTGCTGCTGCTGTCGGTGCTGCTGCTTGTGCTGCTCGTGCAGCTGCTGCAGCTGCTGACAGCTGCTGCTGCTTGTGCTGCTCGTGCAGCTGCTGCAGTTGCTGACGATGTCACGGATGCTGTTGACAGATGCTGCTGCTTGTGCTACTCGTGCAGCTGCTGCTGCTGCTGACGATGTCACGGATGCTGCTGACAGATGCTGCTGCTTGTGCTGCTTGTGCAGCTGCTGCAGCAGCTGCTGCTTGTGCTGCTTGTGCTGCTGCTGCTGACGATGTCACGGATGCTGCTGACAGATGCTGCTGCTTGTGCTGCACGAGACCGAGTAGCCGCTATTACTAATGCTACTAATACTAGTATGAGAAAATACATTTAGTCAGTCGATTAAATCAAGGAGGTTTTCTGACTTCAGTGGATCGTTTAGCCATTGGCCACAGGCAAAACTTGAAACCATTTTATACATGGGGCAATTGGCAGAGTCGAAACATGTTGGTACGATGGGGTCGATCATGTTGATCATCAGTTCAGGCAAAGGAAGTGTGTCGACAGCACGCGAAAACTTCATGTCCGGATGTTTCAACACAAGACCTTTTATCACACTCACACAGCTGCTTTGAAGAGTGAATCCTTGACCAAACTTGAGCTTTTCCAACACAGCTTTGGCCTCCTTCTGTGCAGTAAGGGATCTCTCTTTCGGGGTCATCGCAGTGCTGGCTAGCATGTCCTCAAAGTCTTTAACATAATGTTCCAACGGGCTACAAATGATGTACTCCAGATCATCGTCCGCATATGTCGTCTCCTCGCACCATATTGTGTCTTCTCCTGTTTCGAATTCCGTCATTTTCTGAACAATCTCCTCGTGAGTGCGTTGCATATATCGAAGCTCCTTCAAAGACCAGATAACTTGTATGCCGAAGCCTGAAAAACCTGAAGGAATTTCACCACTACAGTCAGGCCAACTATACGGAGCTAAGAAAAATAGCTCCAACAAAATTTTCTCCCTCTGTCCAAATGAAACTACTTCCGATCCGATGAAGTTGAAGCATGCTTCTATCCATTGCTCCTTGGTGACGTCCTTCCAATGTTTCTTTACCTCACATGCATCATAGGGCACTGTTTCTCTTCCTGCTTCTAGTGGGAGTTGCTTTTTCTTTCTTGGACTCATTTGGAGAGTTTCGATGCTCTGTAGCGTCGACACTTCGATAAGAAAAGAAGCTGTAAAGGTAGAAATAACCCTCATAACATGCTGAGCGAGCGTGGAGTGGACGATGCTACGATGATGAAGGGCGGGTCGAGAAAGTGTGATGGGTGAGAGCGGCGTTTCACTCCTTATGTACCCTGTCCTAGATAATCCTCTTAAACGGCTGAAAAGACTCTCTCAGTACAGAGTCTCTACTCAATTAAGTGATCTGTTAAGTAAGTTTTCACATGCTACTTGACTACTGCAGGTGGGTTTAGACTTAAGCAGCTTAGTGCACACACGTGTCTGTTAGAAAGCTACCTGCACACCTGCCTTCCTTTTTCACTAGTATTTACTCCTTGCCGACTTATAAGGCGCCTATACACGTGTCAGCCTCCTTATATACGTCTTCTTGCTTCTAGAGCTAAGCTACTTACCGTCGTTTTCAGCTGCCGCAGGCTGACTGGCAGCTATTTAAAAGAGAATACCCGTTACCTGTATAACGGATCAGGAGGTTATGAGATTAGAGTGTGTATACAAAAAAAGCTACAGGGGGCATGTGTCTGTCTGTGAGGTAGAGACGATGTGGTAAGCGGCTCAAGTGTAAAACAAAAGCACCTCCTCTTGCCGCAGTGAGTGGCGCGGACGTTGGCTGGCTAGTTGAATAAGCGTCAGCTTAAAAGATAATCCGTCCACGGGCTGGTGCGTCACACCTGTCGTTAATCACCCCCTGTAGTCTTTGTATACGCAGGTGACCCGGCTTTATCTCTTCACCAGCTATAATCCCATATACATGTAGCGCACGTTACACTCGTTATCTCTCTTTTCATGCTGAGGGATTAGGGGTGGAAGGGTTCAGGTGAAAAGCGATTTGATTCCTCTCTGGAAGAGGGTGGGGCTCTAGGTGAAAACAAGCTTAGACCATCCAGATTAGCCGCTCTCTCGGCTATATAAAGAGCCTCAATTTTTTTTATCTCTGCCCACTTCATCTTGTTGTACACTATCAGTCACGAGGCAGACGCTCGAAGTAGCAGATGTTTGCAGTATGGATTATACAGAGGTTACCTGCTAATAGGATTTTGTCAGAATAGGGTGAGTTGCTCTTAAAATGACCATTTTAAATGGGTTGTTAATATGGTATCTGATGTTAATGAGCTAACACCTAACATTGAGGATTATGACCTCCCAGAGGGGCGTCTCGCCAAATTCTCCGGTCTTGACTATAGGCTTAACTGTCTAAAGACTGTGGAGCACGTTAATGGGCGGTCTCCTTACTAATTTCACTTGACCAGGCCGGCAGGGTCAACTAGTCTAGGTAATTACAACCACAAGGGCGGCTACTCAACATCCAAGTGGACCTACTACTACGAGATTGTCTTTTGACCACTCTGCTGCCGCCTGCTGGTCTGGCGATTACATGCTCTAGTATAGTTCTCCGCTCTTTTCGTCAGATGGCGCCACAATAGGGTTTTTGTACATTTCCACGATACTCGCGAACATTTTAAACGCATAATGACCTATAATAAGCAACAAAGCACACTTCTAATATATTGAATATAAGAAACATGTCAACGTTGTGTATTTCTGATAGAATGAGGCAGATTCTTTGAAATATCAACTAAACTATAGCGAGATTGAAAATACTACACCATAACTAAAGCGATATAAAAGCTATATAAAGTCAGAACTTCTCACGGAACGGCATCTGCAACAGATCACTCAACCATTCGTCTTCAAATGCCACACAGGGTTCCTGTCCAACAGGACTTTGAGCCTTGACGCTTTTGAGGGAGGTTTGATCTTATGTTGCTTAACATGTGGTGTAATTAATCAACACCGCGGCCCCTCTTTAGGGGCCACACAATAAACAAAGAATAAAAAAGGGTAAGCCTTAAGTTTAAAGTGAATCTCCCAGGATTTTGGCGAGGCCGACAAAGGGGGAGGTAACAGATTTAAACTGCAGGAGACTATACGCAAACCTTGATACTCTCAGAGGGGAGCCCCATATTGCGGGCCTGTGGTCAGATCTATCACCTCCAGGGTGCAGTCTGCATGTCATAAATGACCACCACAGACATTGGGATATAATGTTAATCCTACTCCAGGGTCTCCATAATTAGCGGGGCTCGCCTTGAGATGGGAAATTCACTACAGCACTATCTGTCGTTGAAAATGGTGCTCGTGTAGAGTCGGGATGATGTACCAAAAGAGCATTTTATACACAATGATACCCTTGTACAAATGCGTATACCTAGTAGGCTGTGTCTTATCATCAAATCTAAGAGGGTGCGCTATAGTTTTATTATACTTTTATAGACCATTTTAAAATCCGAGCTTAGCTTAGTTCATAGTCTCCTTACCAATTTTCACTTGACCAGGCTGGCAGAGCCAACTAGTCTAGGTAATTATAACCACAAGGGCGGCTACTCAAGATCCAAGTAGACCTACTACTACGAGATTGTCTTTTTGTCCCCTCTGCCGCCTAGTTATTACATCCTCCAGTCTAGCTCGCCACACCCTTTGAGCAGCTCCATTGCCTCGGTAAAAGTGTAGGGGTGTGCTTTCCACCTTCAGTCATCCATAGATTTGATCACCATCACCCCGCTTGAAATGACCTCAGCTGTTAATTAGGGCGTAAAGCAGCCCAACAACCAACCAAGTCCCTGTCAAAGATGTGAATAACGAACGCGCTAGTATAGTTCCCCGCTCTTTCGTCAGATGGCGCCACAATAGGGGTTTTGTACATTCCTACGATGCTCGCGAGCATTTCAACGCATAATGAGCTATATAGGCAACAAAGCGCGCTTCTAATATATTAAAATATAAAAACAATTCAATATTGTGTATTTCTGATAGAAATGAGGCGGTTTCCTTAAATACCAACTAAACTATAGCGAGATGAAAAATACCACACCATATCTAAGGCTTTATAAAAAGCTATAGAAAGTCAGAACCTCACACGGATCGGTATTCTGTCTGCAACGGATCACCCCTGACCCACTGGTCCTCGCATGCCACACACGGCTCTGCCGTGTTTGTGCTTTGAGGTATCACCCATCAAGTGATCCATGCTGCCCAACATGAGGCGTAATTAATTACGCTGATGTTGCATAGCACAGCGGCAGCATCTAACTAACTCTAAGGAGTTAGTCGGCCCCTCTTTAGGGGCCACACAATAAACAAAGAATACCCTGAATCTGGGACCTGCGGGCGAAGGCCCCAACTGTGAAGTCATTATTGGCCACATTGGTAATATCAATTAAAACTTTAGACAACACCCACCTTAAGTATCATTAACGGACAATATCAATAAACTTAGCATCCTCTTGGTTACCACATTTAGCATCAATTTTACAACTCACAGGGGCCACCCTTGAAAATAACACCAGCCTCACCACGCTTTTATTGCTCTGCTGATTTCTCCAATCCAAAACATTGGGTATCTAGTCCAGCTGTGAGCTCATTAGGTCAGCCCTTTGTCGGCCTCGCCGGCAAGTCCCGGATTCAGTATAGAAAGACTAAGGGGGCGGGGAGTAGGTCTTTAAGTTTAGCGCTATCTGTGTCATTAGACCATTCTTAAAAATCGACATGTGACATGAATAAAAAATTCTCAATTACTGTATAAGTAGGCGCCTCAACTCTTCCTTCAAATTCCGGTCTTGCGGGTGGTCAAATTTTAAAAAAAAAATTCCTAGTAGTCTATGGTCCCAAGAGTCCGATTGTATCAATTACGGTGCCCCTACATTTTCCCCCTTAGTGACACTAGTGACAACGTCTTTTTCACTTAGGGTCATGTGACATGGTCATTTCTTAAAAATCGACATGCGACATGGGACACGTTCATCTCAAACCCTTAGCCTCTAGAGAGTTCAAAATAGCGCTGCCGCTGTAGTCTGCCCGTTTCTGTGATCAAATATGCACCCTTCCTAATAGCACCCCCACTGGTGCATTGCATAAAAATAGCCCTCCTGACCTCATTTCTTGAGCTATAAAAAAACACAAACCCCTCATTTTAATCACAATATCATGGCAGTCAACATGAATGGAGTCATTAGTGGAGAAAGATAAGAGTCTCTGTTTTCTGTAGCCTACAATATTATGGTGACATTCTTCATGTCAAAATGTAATAAATAAATATGAGTTGTTAAAACTTGTTACCATGGGGATGTTGGTAATTGTGTTCTTGAAGACGTATGTGAAATCCAGATGTATGTGCCTCTGCCCAACAATGACCCTAGCCATTTTAAGTAAACCTGTTCTGTCTGAGTTAGAAGGGTGCCTAGGGCCAGAGCTACAGAACCCCTAACTGCTGTGAAAGTGCCCCTCTCCTGCCTAGATCACAGAAATGGGAAATATGTTCAGATGCATTCACCATGATATTTCTGGATCTAAGCAGATCTGAAAAGCTCTCATAGAGATCTATACTAATGGAACCACTATGTATTTTTTAACTCATTTTTCAAAAATTTATCAAACTCCCTACCTTAGCGCCCCTATAAATAGGGTTAAGTACCTGTCCGACTCCCCTACCACTGCTGCTGGAGGAGTACCGAGAACTACCCTCTTTTTAGAAAACTAAGTAAAAATATCCTTCTTCATGTCCAGTTACATACAATGTCGATCAATTTGACACTGTAGCAGCATGTCTCCATATCTGTATGCTGCATAAATGCACAATACACGGTTCTGCACGCACTTAAACCAAGGCTAACATGGGTGACCTATATAGATGTGATACTCTCGTTTTCGGGGCTAGTAGAAATTAGGCGGCTAATATAGACGTTCCGGGTTCGAACCCTCACTAAGTTTTAGTCAAGACGTCTAGCCACAGGCGCCTTAGGCGACGAAAGCGCGTCAAGGCGTTTACAGGGTTCGAACCCGTGAGCTGCTCCTTGGGGTCACAAAAAACGCTTCAACCTTAAAATCCCATAGGAAAAAAATTTTGGGTTTTTGGACTTTAGGCCTGAATTTGGGGGTGATCCCGGGCTGATAGAAAAATAATTCTTGGACGAGCGGATAGCTCTGGATCTCTTTTTATCTAAAACAGCGAAAAATTGATTGTGGTTCCGCCGCAATTCATCCGACGAGGGGTAATCAGCCCCCCCCTCTGCCAATCATGGCAGTGAATTTAGACGGCGCGCAATCTCTCGCAGCCACCGCGGACGGACCAATTAGTCCTGTCGGCATCTTAGTATGGTTCGTGTGACCTACTTAGAGGCTCACACGGTGGGGGTGTGTCCGGCGTTCGGCGCGCTGATTGGCTACTGGTGGGAGGTGCTGTGCTGCGTCAGGAACTTTACCTATTTGGGACGGGTGTTAAAGGCGCACTGAGTTGAGGTGCACCTTTAAGCAAGAGCGCGATCCGGTCGTCGCGTTGGTAGCCTTACTACCCGTCGCGCATTTAACTAGAGGCTTAAGTGTGACAAATGACGATTCTTTGTCGACGCGACTACTAACATCAGCAGCATCGGCAGCAGCGGTAGCAGCATCGGCAGCAGCTATAAGGTGAAAACATGTTCAGACACGGTCGGCGTGTGAGACCTGTCCAGGCACGTCCGAGCAGGTTCGAACGTGTCTGAACATGTTCCGGAGTGCAAGACGCGTGCACACACAGACCGAACAGACACACACAGACCCACACACCCACACACCCCTATGTAGTGTGGGATGTAAAAGAAACCCTTGTCTCGGTAAAAGGGCCATAGATTCGATCACCATCACCGCCCTTGAAATGACCATAGCTGTTAACTAAGGCGTAAAGCAACCCACACACCCACACACCCACACACCCACACATTTTTCTGTATGAGCCTTCAGACCTGAAGCTGCTCAGTGTACGGGACTAGGTTTTGTCATAGGCCCTACGGACGCTACTCAAGGGGGAATAAGAGAGCTGTCTCACCATGACATGGGCTGGCTGTAGTTTTTTATGTTTCGGTACCTACAACCAAACAGCCAGTACCCACCCCAGGGCTTCATGTCGCACGCGGGAAAAGTATAAAGATTCGAACGGTGGCGCCAACTGTCGGAATAGCGGGTACACTACGTCAGTAGTTCTTTTGTTCTCCGCTGAGTGACTGAGCGAAATGTAGTCAGTAGCTCTATTTTCTGTGCACTGTTCTGTTCATTTTCTACACTTAACGCTTAAATAGACCACGTGTTTGTACAAGCTAGCCGTTTTTATCAGTGCAAAAATTAAATAAGCATCAGATAGAACAATAAAAAAATGAGAAAGTAATCCAGCACTTAGTATAACGCACCAGTTTTATCATGAGACACCGAAAGTCTGGTTTTTTTCAGGTGCATAAGACAGTCGACTGAGAGCTCCAAACCAACCAAAACGTACCAGAGGGCGATCTATCTCAGAACGTACCCGACAGGGCAGGGGCCTTCTACACCCCGGCTCTGATGAGCAAGCGAGGGCCTATTCCTCTTTTGAGGTGGGCCCAAAATTGAACAAAAGAATAAACTCAGAAAAAAGCCTTAGGATTGAAAGAGTTGTAGATACTGATTTTAACGAGGAAGTCGCATTCATTAGTTTACAAATAGCCAGTGTAAGTACGCCCATGTATAGGAGAGAGACCTTGCTTATTTCTTATAGAGTTGTAAGATAGTCACATCATGATGCACATCATCATAAACGCAATCATGATACATTTCATTGTAAGTAGACGAACCAGTAGACTCGCCTCTCTGCCCTCTAAAAGAGAGGGCAGAGAGGCGAGTCTCACTCTTAAAAACCCTTCCCCTCCCCTCCCCCCTCCCCCCCCTCCCCCCCCTCCCCCCCCCATGCATCTTAAAGAGTGCCCCCCAGAGTGCCCCTCCCCCCCCTAAAAAAAAAGAGCCGCATTTTTAAATTATTTTTTAGCAAGCTTTCAGCTTGCTTTTTCTTTTTTAAAATTTATTTATCCATAAAAATCTCAAGTGACTTATTTTGAAATTCACGCCAACCTAGTAGTCACGTGACCCCCTTAAGTAGGTCACTTCCAGTCACGTGACCTATTTGAATTTCCCGCCAACATGGTGGTCACGTGACCCTCTTAAGTAGGTCACTTCCGGTCACGTGACCTATTTGAATTTCCCGCCCAAAGGTCACGTGACCGGAAGTAGGTCACTTCCGGTCACGTGACCTATTTGAATTTCCCGCCAAAAGGGAGGCCTCTCATTGGCTGCTTTTGAATTTCCCGCCAAAAGGGAGGCCTCTGATTGGCTGCAGGTCGATTGAGTAATAAACAGTACTTAACTATAGTCCCGTTCCGATACATACTATACTACTTCTGGGTCCTAAAAATATGCATCAGTTTTGAAAAAGTACTAAACAATAGTGAGTAGTATTCAAATAAACAAACAAAACTATGATAATGACTATTTCATTAACAGCACATGAAGATAGAAAGAAATGCCATTGGTGCTGATTGGAAATTGGCCTAAATTTACTGCAGAGCCCTCACCTCATTACCATATAGACTGTAGACTCCCGTGCACCTGCCCAGGGATTTTCGCGCACCCATATTTTCATGAACCTGACCCTATGAGCTATTGAAATACACTTGTCTGCACTTTATTCCCAGGTGGGTGTAGGCGTGACACTCATCGGTTTGCTTATATTTATAAAAACAAACCGCCAAAATCGCTTAATTTGTGATTTGTAAACTGGTAGATATGCCAGTATACTCACTTGCCATGTTGACGGTGATGAGTTGAGACAGGGAGGCACCCCACCGGTTGGAGGCTGTACACTGGTAGGTGCCCTCCGTGTGGTAGGAGATATTCACCGTTCGGTCACCCCGGGCCCAGTCTCCAGCCGGCAATGCCTGGCCATCCAGGGTCCATCTGTATCTGTGGCAATTAGTAATGCATGTTTTGTATTGATTGCCTCTTAATATAAGGGTGCCCTGCAAACAAATCTCAAATGAAACTCGTGCCATACTTGTGTCATGACTCAAGCATTTCGCAACGTTTCTGGAACAGTTTCTGGACATGTCATATAACTAGGGACGTTCAATAAATTTAAGAAATACACACATTCCTATTAACTTGTGTCATTCTGGAGTTGTGTTTGGAGGGCATGGTATGGTGATTTAATGTGTTATGCCCATTGTCCTCATAGTAACTCACCAGGGTTGTATTCATGAATCATACCAACCCCATGGGGTTGATACACTCCAAAACAGTTGGCATGATGCACCATTGCATTGGGTTTAAGCCTAGACACAGGTTAGTGAATTTGTATAAATATCACATTGTTTTAAATTCATTAATTTTTTTACAAATTCTACGCCGAAATAATGATCGGTATTCTGATCTCTGACCAGCATGTCCCTCACTCGGAGCACCCACAGTAAACGTGCGGCCATGTGTGCTCACCCAATAAAACTGATATGAGGAGAAACAGAAACCTATAATATGTCCTTATCAGTAAACATTAGTATGCAGGCTGTGAGGGTCTGTTTATTCTTTCATAATCATTCATAAATAATGGGAGAGTGGTGGGCTAAGCCGTCAAAATGGTATAAAACGACCATTACTCACTCACTTGCTCAGTCACTCACTCATTCACTCACTCATTCACTCACTCATTCACTCGCTGACTCACTCACTCATTCACTCACTCACTCAAACAGTTTTCCTTCATTAAAATATAAAATAAACACAAATGCCAAATACATTGATACCGCTTTGATATATTTCACTCATGGGGGCTGGGGCGCATCCCACTCAGCATGCGGCTTTGTGGGATACTGCCCCAGTCCCCACTTGTGAAATACAACAGAGACGGTATCAATGGACATTGGCTTTTGGCTTTATTCTATGAAGTGCACACCCCCACACCCATTTTCCCCAATTTACTTATAGTTAATTCTATATTTGGGCTAGTGATTTGACCTATTTTGGGGGTTTACAGTCTAAAATACACCCAAAAAGGAGGTGTGCTAATTAGGGGATGTGCAGTTATTAGGTCAAATACGGTATATATAATTACATAGTTTACTTACGTTGGAGGAGGGTTGCCGGTGGCGGTACAGGGGAGGTAAAAGCTGGCACCTGGCTTCAAGTACTCGTTTGGTAGAGCGGAGGCCGGCTGGATATGGGGTGGTGACCGGGGCACTGGAAAGATAGATGTGACATTCTTATATAGTACGCCAGTCAGATCGCCAGTACGGCTTATAAATAGGATGGGCCCAGAGTAGGCTTGTATGTGACATAGGCTTATACGCAATAATTTAGGGTATATTTATTTGTGAAAGCTATATGCCAAAAAAATAGCTGGCATTACAATATTGTATTTCATTTTCTCCTTTTCAATTTGAATATTCTTGGAAAGTTACCAGTACTGGTAATTGTCTAATTGTTTGAAATTGAACTAGAAGTATCTAGAGTAGGCCTAGGCCGGGTTACCTAAAACACACTACTAGTTTAGGTTTTATCAGACTAATTTACTGCTGTGAGAAGAAACTGTGTAAAGGCTGTGTCTCACCAAATCGATCCAAGAAACCATTTTACTTAAGACAGATGTGGATAGTAATGGGTGGAAAAAGTTAATAGATGTTTATATCACTAATTTTATTCATTTTTTAAAAATAAACCATTTTCTTTCAAGCTGGTCATAGATTGCACTCGGTCATAGCTTGCAACCAGTCATAGCTTGCGTCCGGTCAGAGACTTTCAACTTGGATTGATTTGGTGAGACACAGCCTTAGATGGTTGTGTAGTTACCCTCAGTGGCTGCCTGTGACGTCAGGGACGCTGCCAGAAGCAGCAGGCTGAGTGGGACCACCATGGCCAGGCATGCTGAAAAGGAGGCAATAATTCACATTCACACCAATTTCTTTCACAGGTTCGATAGTTCATTTTGCTCTATATGAGAACCAGGGACCTGAGACTTTTAGTGAGCAGGATGGCCGCAGAGTAGAGGTCAGGTGAATGCCAGGCTCTGCCGAATTATCGGATTTACTGGACTTAAACCACACCAAGTCTCTTAATGTCCCTCACAGGTTTCATAGTTCAGTGAAGAGCAGTGGCGTTGAATTTTCATTAGATCCCAAAAAAGGGGGGGGGGTGTCAGATGTTGTCAAGGCCCTAAGGGAGTGTTCAATTATTATTTACAGGGGGGGTGGTTGGTTTGGGGGGGGGGCGTAAAAAATTCTGACCCCTCTTGAGGGGGGGGGCGTAAATATGTAAGCCCCTTTTCAGCAAAAAAGCCCGGGCGTTACTATAGTTCAAAGGGGGGGGGCGAAAAATTTTCGCTGCCTTGGGCGAGGGGGGGCACGAAACGTTCCACGCGCTCTCAAGGGGGGGGGCGTAAAAAAATGTCGCCCCTCTGCGTGAAATCTCACCACCCCCCTGTAATTAATAAATGAACACTCCCTAAGTAGGGCGGTTAAAATCATCACATTAAATCAAGTAAGTTTTCTTGCTAAAAGGGATGAATAAAATTCCTGAGACTTAAACTTCTAATGACCCATCCAGCTGTCCTGAAACCTGACCACCTCTGGAAAGCAGGGTGGTCAAAACTCCCAACCTCTGGAGAGTAGGGCAGCAAATCTCCCAACCTCTGAAAAATAGGGCGGTAGGGCGGCAGTTGCTATCTGCCCTCAAAGACTGAGTGCCTCCCCCCCAGTTTCTGCCCTACATAGGAACCCGAGACTTGAGACTTAACTAGGGGCTTCAATGAGTCCCCACTTAATTGAGACCTGTCTTGGGCAAGAAATAGCTTTGTGATACCTAAAAGCTGGTTTTCACAAAGGTCCCAAATCACAATTCAAAAAAGTTGACCACTTCATACACACACACTGCGAAAATGGTGCACACACACCTACAGCTACTGAGTACACATTTCCATGTGGAATTCGCAAGGCTGTGCCAGACATACAAATATTCAATCTAGCCACTCATATGAGAGAAATTACATTTCTAGAAGTCAAGACAATGCAATCTGTAGCCTTGCAGAGCTCCTAAACCTGTCACAAAGCATGGTCCCCAGAGTCCCCCGTTCTCGGAATGAACACCTAGAAGTGTGTCCATGGCGGGTGTGGTGCCAAAATGGTTTCCTAATTCCCCCCTCAGGCTGAAATTGAGTGCAGCCGACACCTTTGAGCTATAGTAACGCACGGGCTTTTTCACTAAAAAGGGGTGCAATCTTTTTGGGTCCCATGTTTTTGGTGGGACAATGGATGGTGTACACATAACAAGGACAAAAAGACATGACAGAACAAACAACAACAAACATGAATCCCACTGAGTGTAGGGGTGAGGGCCAAGCCCTGATGGATGGTAAAA
Source organism: Harmothoe impar (assembly GCA_947462335.1). Taxonomy (NCBI): domain Eukaryota; kingdom Metazoa; phylum Annelida; class Polychaeta; order Phyllodocida; family Polynoidae; genus Harmothoe; species Harmothoe impar. The sequence goes on along the minus strand of OX381718.1, from coordinate 68,668,416 downwards.
TATTATGAGAAAAAGTGGCCTAAGCCCAAGATTACCGTACAAGATAGACGATGCATAATGATGAGGTGTGTGTGTTTGCATGTGGAAGTGAATTAAAACCCTGTCCGGTGGTGAAGGGGATGTTTCAAGGACAACAGGTCCCATAAGGTATAATACCCAGACCCTAGCCTCAAAATCGTATATGAAACCCTTGAGACTTCTTATAGGTCATTTACAACATATAATCAATGTTTTGTCCTAATGACATGACATTTGCTAAAAATGGTGTATGGACTCCTCACTAGACTTAGTCAGGTAGGGGACATAATCATACTGTATTATATCAAAATATCAGAGTGGTTTATGAATAATGATAATGAATAGCCAACATATCAGCCAAATGTAACATTCAGACTAAAGTTATGAACCATTGACTATCTCATCAATAGAACATGCTGATAATTGCCGGGCTAGCTCAGTCAGTAGAGTGCCTGCCTCTAAATCCGAGGGTCGAGGGCTCAAGGCTTTCTTGGGGAAACTTACTAAAATGTTTTCAAAAATTAGCCCTGAACCAACACACACCAGGAGAAATGTCTCGATAGAAGTAAAAGATCAATATTCTAGATGAACATATTCAGTGTAGAGATATCAAGTGTCGTTTTATTCATGTTACGCTATATCCAAATCAGGAATTTTCATCATTTTCTCTTAAAAAGCAAAATAGTTAGTCTTGTACTGCAGATTTTTTACAGGCCCACAGTTAGGCCAAAAAAAGAGGTTTGTTTCAGGTCACCCGACCGACCCTATCTAAACAGGGCCGACCCTACGTTTTTTATGCAATTTTGAAGAAATTTTTATATTTTTATCCTTTTTTGGGCCAATTTTAAGTTTACAAAATTTTGAAAAAAAATCTCCCCGTTTTTATACGTTTTTGGGTCAATCTTAGAGGGAGAGTGAAAAAAAAGGTTTAAAAATATAAAAAAATCCGACCTACCAACCCTAGAGTTTCTTCCCATGTTACCTGAAACAAAACTTTTCTTTTATTTGGCCTTACCCTGAGCTGCCGACCCAAGTGGCCCATGAGAGAAAAGGTTAGTGTCTACTCCTGTAACCATGGGTGACCACTGAATGTAAGCACTGGTCTAAACATCACGGGGGAGATCAAGCGTTCCAATTCATTGGAACAGGGTAAGCCACTGTGGTACACTACACTGAATACCTGTGCCTCCTGTGTATGGACCCCTGTACTTTCCTTGCTCCCCACAGTGTTGTAGGAATGCAGGCCATGTGCTTTAAGGACCGCAGCAATGTTGACACAAAGCAGAGGGGGGTCTTTGCTTAAAGTGGCTCCATTTCCAGTTTAATGCATAATTGTGTATTCTATATCCCAGCAATATTATGCTTAATCATGAGATAGTGGCATTTTTTACAAGAATACAATGCTCAAAGCAGAGGGGGGACTTTGAGTCGACTACCCTGTTTCTGTAAACAGAAACATGTGACGTCCACCCCGAGGTTTAGCTAAGTAGCCCGTGCCTGTAACATAATGCTCATGACAACTCACTGTTATGGTGACTTGTCAGCCAATCCTGTCTTGAAGTTGTCCGTGCTGGTGATTGTACTGAGTGTGATACTGACGTCCTTATATACACCATGTGACACCCACATCGCGGCAAACAGCCTCACACAGATACTGTCATAATGTGTCCAGTTAGCAAATATATTGAGAAAATTCCTTTCCCTTTTCATTATTAATGAGTAAAGAACCTACTGGTATACAGGCTTGGATACAATCAATGTTGGTGGGTAAGACTACATAAAGTAGAACATTTCGAGTACCATAAAACCTCGCGTATGAGCCGCGGCTAGTGCGCAAATCAGATCGGCAGTGCGGCTTATAGGATCAGCCCAGGGTCGGGGTGCGGCTTATACACGAGTTTTTGCCACTATGATAGAGTACTAAAATCTGCACATTCAGATCGCCAGTGCGGCTTATAGGATCGGCCTTAACTGGGGGTGCGGCTTGTACGTGACCTAGGCTTATACGCGAGGTTTTACGGTAGTCGGAAATCTCTCTGAAATTATTGATTACGACGATATAATTAGTAATAGGACTTTTTGTTTCAATGAGTTCTACACAGACGAGGTGAAGCAAAGTACCGTAAAACCTCGCCCATAAGCCTAACTCACCTATTAGCTGCACGCCCAAATTTGGCAAATAATATAAGCCGCAGGGGAGGTTTGATTATGGCAACTTTAGTACTGTACTATACATCCAAAAACTTGTGTATAAGCCGCACCCCATATAGGCATGTTTGATATCAAGAGAAAGCTGAGTCTAGGTTTTACAGTACTAGAAATGAATGATAGGTGGCATACACCATATAGTATATTGGACTTCCGACAAATGTCTTCTTCAGGAGAATCACTAGCAAATTGTCATGAGCTAAATCTGAAGTCAAGTGGCATGAAGCCCACAGCGAAAACATGAGGGAGCTAAGTACACTTAGAGTCGTGTCTGAGGCGGCAACTGAATGACAATGATAACAGAGATTACAGGGAGAAGCGAGAGTACACAACGCTCTATCAATGTTATAGCCCTCATGTATCATCAGTCTCACCCACTTGGTGTATTCTTAGATACATCTTATATCAGGGTCTATACAGTCATCATGTACACCCATTAAGAGTAAGACAGCCCTGATGTCAATATTCACTGTAAAATCAGTGTAAAATTTAACGATGATTCATCATAACATATGATTACGGTGAGGCAATGTAAAATCAATCAATTTTACTTTGAATATCCGTAATCCAATACAGTGAAACACCGTTTATTTTTACAGTGAAACACAGTTTATTTTATCGATGAAGCTACGTTTAATTGATTTCAGTTTTATCACACCAGGTGGCAGTTTTGTTCATGAAGAGATTTTCCTGGATGCTAGGAACACCATTTTTGTGGTGATAAGAAATATATATACAGATACAGCTGTAATGTTTGCTCTGTAGCCATCCTAGAGTGACTTCTGCTCATGGACTGGTATAACAAAGTGTCATGAAGGATTCTATAAGGCTTTCATAGACTAATTCCTAATGATTAGGTCTAAAGTCTTGACACTAAGATGATATTGCTGATTGGAACCAAATTGGGTTTGGAACCATATTGAGCATGGAGTTAGGTATAGGGGGATAAATGAACTGGGACAAATCAGTTAAATTACACAAAATACCATTACAATTATTGTTTAGCCACTGAATCAGAATACAGTGATGTTTTGTATTCTGTTAAAATAACGGTGATTCACAGTTCCGTAGAAATGACGGTGACTTTGGGAAAAACGGTGACCGTGACAATAACGGTGAAAGTCCGGCACCCAGTGTTGCCAGTGAATCTCCGTTATTTTAACAGAATTTTTTTTACAGTGTTCCTATCAGGTCTACAAGCATGGTCGTGATACATGACATCACGGATAGACTGTCTTTTCCTATTACCTCAGTCACCGGGAAGGAAGGAGGACATGAGACAAGTGTTTGCCAGCTGTGAATATCCCGGTGAGTGTGACTTCCATTTTTAAATTACATTTATAGTTAACGATACCAATAGATTCAGGATGTCAAGTAGCACAACATTATGTGCATTTAGAAACCACAAAAGCCATTTTTGTATTTGCCGATACTCAACCAGGACATGCACTGCACTGTCTGATGAGGGAATATTCCCCGCTGACAAATTGACGCCATTCGCCGGTCGCTTTTCTGACAATGCAAACTTTGATGGATGAGTGAAGATGGTAGACAAGCGTCCGTTTTCCCGACCCCCAATACAAGGGTGTTCAAATAGATTGTGGTCAACTCATGTTAGCTATAGTAAGGCCCAGGTTTTTCTGCTGTAAAGGGGTAACACTTTTCATTCCACCCTCTCAAGGGCTCCAAACAATTTTGGTCTGTCCCTCCCAAAAGCTCCAAAATGTGTTGGTACCCCCCAAATCCATCACCCCCCCCCCCTATTTAAAAAATGACTATTCCCTTAAGCAGTTTGCTAGAGTTGTTCTACTTATAACAACATTAATTACCTCCTGTTGCAAAGCAGCGCTCAGTCTTATTGTTAGACTAATACAAGTTCCTTACATGAGGGTTTAAAAGTGATGAGTTGGAATTCACATAAATACTACGATGTCTATAGAAAAGTAAATCCTCATATATAAAAAAACTAACTAAAATTTTCACTGTAATCTAATGTATGAAGACCCCACCTTTAGGATGAGCCCCCACTTCAATTCAATTCAATTCAAGATTTTTTATTTTAATTGCATCCGGGGACGCTATGGTCCGAGTTGCCCATATACAATACCACAGTATAGGCAGTTTTAACATAAGCATTATTTTCAGTGTAAAGCAATTAATATAGCTATATTCATCTGACATTTATAGCAATTGACTTTTAAATCAAAAGTGCGTTTAGTCATGACTTAACTAGATAATTAGAGTTAGTAGCAATACTTGATGTGCCTCTACATGGGTAAAATTCGCCATGTGCGACACGGCGACACGGCCCTTTTAAAAAACGACAGGTGCGACACGGCCCTTTTAAAAATCGACAGACACAGACCTTTTAATTAGTCCCTGGTATATGTTATACAGATAGAAATCGACATGGCGACACGGCCCCTTTGCTAAAAATCGACACGGCGACCTGGTCAAATATGTGGGTACCCATGTAGAGGCACCTTGATCATAGGACTGTGTGTGTAGGCACCAAGTAATACATCTTTCTCATAGTGGAAATAAATCACAAGAAATACTGTCTTAAAGTGGAGTAAGATACTTAACGATAAAAATACTGTTTTATTTTACAGTTGAGTGCAATGGGAAAGGCTGCGCTTCAGCTCGTCTTGGTCGTCATGGCTACCATGTGTAAGGCACAGGACGGTACGTACAGAGATTGGGGTTTTCTTGTTTCCTTATTACCATCATGCGCTGATCAGTATGCTGAGAATGTGCACATGGACTTTCTTGTATGTAAACTGTAAGTGTGAGCATTAGACCTTCAATAGACCCTATAAGTGTAGCATAGTACTTAAATGCCAGTTTGGCCCTTGTCGTCATGATGCATGGAACCATTCCTGGTGAGTAACTTTCCAGTGCTGCATCATTCCTATCCTAAAGGGTGATACACTCTCATAGGGTCATCATGATGCATCAATGCAGCACTAGCGAGTTACTCGCCAGGCTGCATTAGTGCATCAAGATGACAAATATTTCTATTAGGCGACATGCTATCCTTAAGGAGTTACAAAGAAAGCTGGGCTAACCAGTGGGACTAAGTCTTATTTTGCTACGTCATCTTTTCTGTTGAAATTCTCAGTCCGGGAACCTCCCAGCATATTAGAAGCTCCGACACGTAAGGTACCAGCCAACTACATAAAACAAGGAGCGACGATTCGGCTGCCATGCACAGCTACCGGCAAACCTGAACCCATGTAAGTGAATCTAATTGATTATTGGTTTGAATAGATAGTAAGGGCTGAGTGTAACCAAAGAGCAAGTAATACTAAGAGAACCTAAGCTGATACTCCATAAGGACTCTTTACATATTAGTGCAAGTAAGAGTGGCAGAGATTACAAAAGAGTCATTTCTGAAAGTACTTAAGGGCAATGGTTACAAGCTTGGGCTTTGCATCCAGGTAAATACGTGAATTCGTGAGTAAACACATGTGGCTCAGTCTCACGACTTTGTAGCAATTGGATAGTCTTTGACCGGGTGACGTCTTTGACGGAGTGACGTCTTTGACCGGGTGACGTCTTTGACCAGCAAGATTAAAACAATTGAAAAGGGGCCTATTTAGAAGGAAATGTGGAGGGGGGGGGGGAAATTAATATATATTATAACACTTTATATAACAAATTTCCCGGCATTTTGGTGTAAATAGCCCCCCATTTCAGCTGTTTTAATCTTGCCAGTCAAAGACGTCACCCGGTCAAGGATGTTACCCGGTCAAAGACTATTCAATTGTTACAAAGTCGAGAGTCGAGTGAGACTGAGCCATATGATAAAATACTGTAAACATAGATATTTTCACTGGTATACATTTTCATGGATTTGCAAAAAAAAAGGATCATTTTTGGCTATTTAAAGTCACAGATTTTAAAATGAGGTAGCTATAAACCTGCATTGGATAAATATTCATGATGTACATATTTTCAGTGATTTAAAATTGCGAAATCCACGAAAATATGTACAGCACGAAATAATATGCTACAGTATGTTGAATAGGGAGGGTTGTGCTTGCCTCAGTTGAGATGAAATTTTACATTTTTCTGAAATCCTAGGGTGTTTACTCCTAGATGAAATAAAAAAGAACTAGTATAGTCAGTTTTTTTTTTATTTCATAGCCAATGGAGGGTGAAAAATACTAAAAAAAACAACACCCACTTGCTACATTTTGTGGGGTCTGACCCTTAAGCATTATCTCTCGGCAATCAAAATAGCCAACATTAGTTAAGTTGGCCGTATACATATACAATCTAATCTGTTTATCATAATTTGTCTCTTGTAAAATTGTATATTAACCATGTCTAATGTCTGTTCAGGTATATCTGGTTACACAATGGGAGGGAGCTGGACCTTAACAAGAACAACATCTGGCCGTTACAGCAGGGTGCGATAGAGATCTCTGACTTCAACAAGTTTGGTCAGGATGAAGGGGCGTACCAATGTGTGGCATCAAACAAGTACGGCAAGATTGAAATACACAAATCTAGTGGTATTGACAATATTTCTGCAAGGGTACTAAAGGACGCTCTTATTATCTTATGCCCTCAACTTACAGCAATTATTAACACCAGTCTACATACTATAAAATTCCCTCTAGCCTGGTCAATTGCGAAGGTAGTACCCCTACCCAAAACTGGGGATTCTAAGAAAATAGGGAATTGGAGGCCCATCTCCCTTCTACCAGCTCCAAGCAAAATAATGGAAAGAATCATATATACCCGTATATATGACCACTTAGAACAAAGTAAATTACTCTCAAAACACCAATACGGCTTCCGTGCGTCGAGGGGAACTTGTGATGCCGTCTTTTCTCTAGTGAATGACCTTTACAAGTCCAGAGACGAGGACATGGTGATGGCCACCTGTTTCCTCGACGTACGGAAGGCGTTCGATTCGATCCACCACGGCGAGTTAATCGCCCGTATGAAGTCTCTTAATATACCTGTAATTTATACTGACTGGTTGTATGCCTATCTGTCTGCTCGTAAGCAAAGAGTTATATGCAATAACACTGTATCTACTACCCTGGACATAAAATGCGGAGTGCCGCAAGGGTCCATAATGGGCCCGCTATTGTTCATTTGCTTTATAAACAGCCTGCCCCAACAGCTTGTTAACTGTCGTATCTCAATGTATGCAGACGACGTGGTCTTTTACCTCGCCGGTAGAACCATGGCAGAGGCGCAATGCAAATTGCAAACTGACGCCACAAGTGTATATAACTGGTTTTCTCGAAGTGGGCTCTGCATTAACACTGAAAAAACAAAGGTTATGCTCTTCACAGGGAGAAAGTGTAAAACTGTCCCTGACCTAACAATATATATGGGCAGCACAAAGCTTACAGTATGTGAATCTTATGACTACCTTGGAGTGATACTAGACTATAGACTAAACTTAGATTTGATGATAAACAAAACTGTATCCTCAGCTTCAAACCGTCTGTACATGTATAGAAATATAAGGAAAAAAATGTCTAAGAACATTGCCAGGCTGGTATATCAGCAGACTATTTCTCCGGTTATGGAGTATTGCGGATATCTATACAATGGTTTAACTGAAACACATCAACTTACCCTACAACGTATTCAGAATCGATGTTTACGAATATGTCTACAAGTACGTCTACGTTTCAATGTCATAAAGTTGCATGCAGACAGTAACATAGATTTTGTAGGTGTAAAACATGACCTCCAATTACTGATGTTAGTGCATAAGTATGTATACAGTGGTAACGTTGACTTTAATAACAAAGGTCTAAAGCTACAAAGTGCTCCAGTGGTTGGCATGAGAACTCGCTCTGTCAACACTGGCCTGTTGATCTACCCCCAATCTAAAAAAATTGGGTTCAGAAAAAGTCCACTCTACCGTGGGATAGCTCTATGGAACAACTTACCCCCCGCTTGTAGGATATGTGAAGACACTACAACCTTTAAGCGGCTGGTAAAATCCATACTGGTAGCTCTTCATCTTCAAAAGTGGAGAAAAATTTATAATCTCCCAGCATAGTCATTTGTCAAGCTATATCGGTGGTATCCATGTAACTGGCCTACCACCTTAGCGTGCAATGTGATGATGTAATACTCATGTGATATATGGAGGATAACAGCTCATGCTCTGGCTGTTAAATCAGTGACGCCTACGCTATTATGATATAAATATACAATATTGTTTTGAACTTACAAATACTTATTACCTACCTTTTGGCACTACCTAAACCTATATAGGAATTGAATCTATGTTGTGTAACAATTGCTAGTTAACTATATCTTAATATTTTTTTGATACAACCTTATTCATGAAATGTACGCATACGTTTAGTCAGTATTGTACAAAAGGTGAATGCTGAAATGCACGGCAAATCCTTATTGTACACTTGATGTATTATAATTGTATTTATGAAAATCATTTATGAAATAAATACTCTTACAAACTCAAAAGTCCCTGTCACAGCTGTTCATAGTCACTGCAGCAGGTATTTCAATCATTTCTATTTCATGCGAGAATTACTATGCTTAGGTACGAGCAAATTTGTACTCCGTGGCCTCCATTTAATACAATGTTCCTGTATCTAATGGCATGTGATGTCATTATGGTTTGTGATATCATAATGGTTCTCTTAGATTTCTTTGCCTGAATTAAGTGAACTAACATGTTTTAAAGCAAAAATAACATGAAACAAATACAAAGGTCTAGTCGCCACTCTCTGTGTACATATTGTTCTCCACTCATTAAAGCGTGTGTGTATCAGACTTGGCCCATGGCCTCGTGTAATACACCCAGGCTTCAACTCCTGAAGAAAAAGTGGACACATACTTCAATGTAATGGACCTTTGTCTTTTTATTCACAAATGAAATAACACATTATGCTTGATACAAAACACTTTCAAGCACGATTGTTCAAAAAAGATTTTTTATGAAACTGATTGTTTAGCTATTCCCCTCATTAAGCATTTTATATCTCTACCTGATTGAATGTATATAATACAAAGGAAACCATTATTCTGCATTCTTGTTGTATTATACAGAAATACAATGACACTGACTTAACACCAATTGTCTTATTTATCTATACAGGTTTAACTTACCCAGGCAAAAAGGAGGTTAAATCTTATTCCGGTGATAAAGGAAAACCTTTAGTGATATCCAAGATAGCGCTTGATAGTGCCCCTGACCCAAGTTACACGTGGAAGACAATCGCTCATCTGGACGATCAATCACCTAAAGTCCTTGTCCGTAACAAAAGGATAGTACAGGATCTTGAAGGTTGGCTTTCATGTTTACAGAGATGTTTTACAATGTACTTCACCTAATTGATGATTTGCATCTCCTTTAACATCCCTTTATTATGAGCTTCAATATTTCCTTTTCCACATGCTCAAATCTGGTATCAGTCGTAGACTAATAGATAAGTTATCAATTTCAGTTAAAAAACTCTAATGTCTTTTTTGACAATATATATTTTGTAAACTTGAAGCTATACAGAATAGGTAGCTTCATTACATTAAGGATGAAACCTGTAAGAGGGGTCCATGACATTTAGACACAGACCCTAGGGAGGCTGTCCAAATGACATAGTCCCCGAGTTAATGGTTTCTATCTGACTTAGAACCTGGTACTTAATTGATCTTTCAATACCTTCAAATTATCCTACATAAAAGGCTGATTACTGTAGGGTCTATGGGATATAGACTCATTGGTAGATTCAAAATATCAGGTCCTAAACCTCATTTTCTCCCCACAGGAAACCTCTACTTCACCCACCTTGAAACAAATGATGCGCTGGAAAATGGACAATTCTACAAAGTTGACGCTTTCAATCAGGTCGTGGATGCTACACTAGGAGGCAGTTACTCCAGTCTAGCTGTTGACTCCAGTAAGTTTATTAATACAGTCCGCAAAACCAGCACTTATATGTATATGCATTGCTTTTCACTTTATTCTCATGTGGTAGGCAAGCCATAAGGCAGATATGTAAGCCATGATGCAGATATGCAAGACCCCTAACTTATCATTAAACAAAACTGTATCCTCAGCTTCAAACCGTCTGTACATGTATAGAAATATAAGGAAAAAAATGTCTAAGAACATTGCCAGGCTGGTATATCAGCAGACTATTTCTCCGGTTATGGAGTATTGCGGATATCTATACAATGGTTTAACTGAAACACATCAACTTACCCTACAACGTATTCAGAATCGATGTTTACGAATATGTCTACAAGTACGTCTACGTTTCAATGTCATAAAGTTGCATGCAGACAGTAACATAGATTTTGTAGGTGTAAAACATGACCTCCAATTACTGATGTTAGTGCATAAGTATGTATACAGTGGTAACGTTGACTTTAATAACAAAGGTCTAAAGCTACAAAGTGCTCCAGTGGTTGGCATGAGAACTCGCTCTGTCAACACTGGCCTGTTGATCTACCCCCAATCTAAAAAAATTGGGTTCAGAAAAAGTCCACTCTACCGTGGGATAGCTCTATGGAACAACTTACCCCCCGCTTGTAGGATATGTGAAGACACTACAACCTTTAAGCGGCTGGTAAAATCCATACTGGTAGCTCTTCATCTTCAAAAGTGGAGAAAAATTTATAATCTCCCAGCATAGTCATTTGTCAAGCTATATCGGTGGTATCCATGTAACTGGCCTACCACCTTAGCGTGCAATGTGATGATGTAATACTCATGTGATATATGGAGGATAACAGCTCATGCTCTGGCTGTTAAATCAGTGACGCCTACGCTATTATGATATAAATATACAATATTGTTTTGAACTTACAAATACTTATTACCTACCTTTTGGCACTACCTAAACCTATATAGGAATTGAATCTATGTTGTGTAACAATTGCTAGTTAACTATATCTTAATATTTTTTTGATACAACCTTATTCATGAAATGTACGCATACGTTTAGTCAGTATTGTACAAAAGGTGAATGCTGAAATGCACGGCAAATCCTTATTGTACACTTGATGTATTATAATTGTATTTATGAAAATCATTTATGAAATAAATACTCTTACAAACTCAAAAGTCCCTGTCACAGCTGTTCATAGTCACTGCAGCAGGTATTTCAATCATTTCTATTTCATGCGAGAATTACTATGCTTAGGTACGAGCAAATTTGTACTCCGTGGCCTCCATTTAATACAATGTTCCTGTATCTAATGGCATGTGATGTCATTATGGTTTGTGATATCATAATGGTTCTCTTAGATTTCTTTGCCTGAATTAAGTGAACTAACATGTTTTAAAGCAAAAATAACATGAAACAAATACAAAGGTCTAGTCGCCACTCTCTGTGTACATATTGTTCTCCACTCATTAAAGCGTGTGTGTATCAGACTTGGCCCATGGCCTCGTGTAATACACCCAGGCTTCAACTCCTGAAGAAAAAGTGGACACATACTTCAATGTAATGGACCTTTGTCTTTTTATTCACAAATGAAATAACACATTATGCTTGATACAAAACACTTTCAAGCACGATTGTTCAAAAAAGATTTTTTATGAAACTGATTGTTTAGCTATTCCCCTCATTAAGCATTTTATATCTCTACCTGATTGAATGTATATAATACAAAGGAAACCATTATTCTGCATTCTTGTTGTATTATACAGAAATACAATGACACTGACTTAACACCAATTGTCTTATTTATCTATACAGGTTTAACTTACCCAGGCAAAAAGGAGGTTAAATCTTATTCCGGTGATAAAGGAAAACCTTTAGTGATATCCAAGATAGCGCTTGATAGTGCCCCTGACCCAAGTTACACGTGGAAGACAATCGCTCATCTGGACGATCAATCACCTAAAGTCCTTGTCCGTAACAAAAGGATAGTACAGGATCTTGAAGGTTGGCTTTCATGTTTACAGAGATGTTTTACAATGTACTTCACCTAATTGATGATTTGCATCTCCTTTAACATCCCTTTATTATGAGCTTCAATATTTCCTTTTCCACATGCTCAAATCTGGTATCAGTCGTAGACTAATAGATAAGTTATCAATTTCAGTTAAAAAACTCTAATGTCTTTTTTGACAATATATATTTTGTAAACTTGAAGCTATACAGAATAGGTAGCTTCATTACATTAAGGATGAAACCTGTAAGAGGGGTCCATGACATTTAGACACAGACCCTAGGGAGGCTGTCCAAATGACATAGTCCCCGAGTTAATGGTTTCTATCTGACTTAGAACCTGGTACTTAATTGATCTTTCAATACCTTCAAATTATCCTACATAAAAGGCTGATTACTGTAGGGTCTATGGGATATAGACTCATTGGTAGATTCAAAATATCAGGTCCTAAACCTCATTTTCTCCCCACAGGAAACCTCTACTTCACCCACCTTGAAACAAATGATGCGCTGGAAAATGGACAATTCTACAAAGTTGACGCTTTCAATCAGGTCGTGGATGCTACACTAGGAGGCAGTTACTCCAGTCTAGCTGTTGACTCCAGTAAGTTTATTAATACAGTCCGCAAAACCAGCACTTATATGTATATGCATTGCTTTTCACTTTATTCTCATGTGGTAGGCAAGCCATAAGGCAGATATGTAAGCCATGATGCAGATATGCAAGACCCCTAACTTATCATTAAAGAAAATTTAGCAACTAAACTTTTATGATTATAGCTTTACAGAAATTCATCAACCCATGTGATAAGGCCTCCTCGTATTCAATGGTGTGAAGGGGGGTGTTAAATACAGGATATCTACTACTTATGCATAATGATTGTCATATTTAACAAAATAGTTAATCTGTAGTTATCGTGATTAGAAATTAGACATCTCTACTCTTTTCTTTTTTAAATCTGAATCTGCCGCTTTTTGGAAAAGGTGCTAAATACTCTAAATCTTTGCGTCTGTCAATATTTAAAAGTGCTGTGTTGCCCGAGTTGATTTTTTTGTATAGTCAGGGGTGTGGCAACCAGGGGGGACGGGGGGACATGTCCCCCCCACTTTAGACCAACTCCCAAAAACGTCAAACCAAAAAGGTCAAGTCAAAAGGGGTCAAAAAAGGTCAAAATACCCCTTAGTCTCCCCTACTTTGAACCTGCTTGTCACGCCCCTGATAGTGACGGTATTATGGAAGGCTCCCAATGAGGTTATTCTACTCCTTCATGCTCCAATCATGAAGGTCGCCACTGACACAGGGGGACTTGAATCATCACAAACTGAAATGTTCACAAATTAAAATAGAGAATCAACATCATGTTCATTTTATCGTAAAATCTTTGCAGGTATGACACCCATTGACCGGCCTGCCTCGTTAATATACCCGAAGACCTCAACGCTGAAGGTCGAAGTGTTGGAGGGGACAGAAATGAGGATACAATGTATATTCAGTGGATAGTAAGTAATATAGTCCAATTATTATATTTAATTTATATCAATTTTTCTTACCTCTAAATTCCTCTCCGATATGTTATACAGACAATATATCTTATTATATGTAATACTTTGGGGGGGGGATTACATGGCCAGTACCTGCCAACAAAAACTTGCAGTTGGTGCCTGATATGCTTGATTTTTCTGGCATTTGCCAGAGGGGTGTAGATGAACTTGTAGCCAGAATATTTGTAGTGGGGCCCATCCATGGAATAGCCCTCAACATAGATCTTTATGTAAGCCTGAGGCACCAATTCTACCAATAGTGCAACTTGTAGTTTTTCAGACAAAAGAATATCATATAGGCCACTCAAAAAAATATAATGGTTTCTCATCACCGCATACATCATAAAAATAGGGTTTTGAGGAAAACTTTATTTTTAAATTTGCCATTACATTTTCTTGACTTAAAGATCAATTGATTCTTAATCAATATTTAAAATGTGAATTTTGGTCATGAGTATCAGATATTGAGTAACATAAAGTAACCTCTGAATTTCTGGTTCACTTACATCCGTAACTTTACAGCCCTGAAGTTGACGTTACTTGGTCAGGACCTTCTAAGATCTTGGCAACGACGGAGGAGGCTGGAACACAGTTAGTGCTGAAGAAGATGACCAAGGAGGCAGCTGGAGCACACGAGTGTACGGGCAGCAACAGGGTGGGGTCTGATAGGAGCAGGATCACCGTGGAGATGCACAGTAAGAAGTATTTATTAAGCATTATTTCACACAAGGGGACTTCAGGTAGTTTGTCAATTTCTAGAGAAAATATGCATAAATACATTACTTTGGAGTTGGTGCCATTAATATGCCATGGTAGATTGCGGATAAATGAATGTGTAATACATATCTTTCTGACATTAATCTCATATTAAAGTAAAGTAAATATTGATATAATATATATATATATATATATATATATATATATATATATATATATATATATATATATATATATATATATATATACTTTATTCATACTGTAAGTGAACACAGAAAGAACAACTTTGCAAAAGAAGCAGCCATCCATGTTTGCCAAACATATACAAACACATTTTAAAATTCTGAGTATGCTAAATTAGCTTCTTCTCCCCACCAGCCATCCCCAAGTTCACCACAGATGGACGGCCATCCAAGCAGACATTAACAGAAGGAGAGACGGCTATATTCACGTGTCAGACAACAGAAAACACCAACCCACAGGCCACTGTAGAGTGGATGATCAACGGGGAACTTGTAGGAGGCATGTTCTATTTATATGATGTTTTGTTATCTTTTGATAATGTCGCACTGGAACACACCAGTCTTTTCTATCTATAGTTGATCTTGATGTGTGCTATAGCATGTGCCATATAGATTATTTGATGAATATAATAAGAAACTGTTATTGTACTTTTAGACCAGTTCCCTGGAGCTCGTACGGAGGTGCAGACTATAACAAACGGTAAAACCCTGACGATCATCGAACTAAACCGAGACGAGGACATAAAGGTCATACAGTGCAAGACGTCCAACACATACAAGACACTCTACATAGATGCACCACTGAACGTGCTGAGTATGAACAATAAAAGCATCTACTAACAATTTAATTTGTAGCCAGCTTTTCCAGAATAGATAAATGTAATCACAGAATCTCCTTATACATTATTTTGTCCTTTATAATTTCCCAATACAATGATGAGAAAAAATATCTCCATCATATCAGTGTAATGTAGTTGAAAAAACAATTTACAGCCATATAAAGAATTCATTAGGAGTTCATTTTCTCATCCCTGGCTTTTAGTGAAACTAGGGATATTATTCTTAAAATACTTTAATATCTGAAAGAAATGAAGTTTACAGATTTCTAATTCTGATTATTTGAATGGTTATCTTCCAGAGAAGACAACAGTGACAGAGAAGCCGATGAGCCAGGTGATAGAGTCCAACACGACACAGGTAGTGTTTGTGTGCAGAGCCACCTCAGACCCCAGCACTCCTCCTACTGTGATGTGGCAAAGAGATGGACAAACACTTGCATACTATGATGTAAGTACTTTTATTAATATCAATAACAGATCTCCGTTATGCCAGGGAACAATAAGCGTACACTGACTAAACATTCATATGTACAACAATGCTGGATATCAATTGAAATTCATGTAAGCTGGGCAGATTGAACCCAAATACCGCAAAACCTCAGTTATAAGCCCAATTGTTTTTGGCAGTTCTTTTTTCATTGGCACTATCATGATGCCTCTTGAGAAGTGTCCCTCTTGAGGTGAGGCCTAAATGGATGCGGACAATATGAACACTGTGAAGGGCTGAGGTGTGGCAGGGTTCTTGAAAAGACTCTCA
This sequence comes from Harmothoe impar, assembly GCA_947462335.1. Classification (NCBI taxonomy): domain Eukaryota; kingdom Metazoa; phylum Annelida; class Polychaeta; order Phyllodocida; family Polynoidae; genus Harmothoe; species Harmothoe impar. The sequence goes on along the minus strand of OX381718.1, from coordinate 68,652,407 downwards.
GATATTTATATCATGGCTCAAATACATTTGCTGTAGAAATGCACCTGGAAATAAATGAGAACACACCTACATTGCAGAACTGGTTCCGCAAATTTAAATTGACATTACAAAGTTTTTATTTCGTTCTCTAGGACTCCAAAATGATAGAGGATAAAAAAGCGGGCACTTTGACCCTAGACCTGGCTGGGAAGGAAGAAGAAGAGAAGGCAGGGTACAGTGGGGAGTACAGGTGTACAGCTACTAATGGGTACAGCACAGACTCACACACGGCAGAGCTGACGTACAGCAAGGGAGGCAACATGCGGGGTAAGAAAAGGCTTTACTGATCATCACTCTTCATCATGTATACAGTGTTAACTGTATTAAGTTTAATATACATCTAAAATAGTTATATGACACAAAACTTACATCATAGCACAAGACTATTTATGAATGCTTATGTAGCTATTTGTTTTAAGAAAAAGTGCAGATTCGAAGAAAGGTTGTCAGATATTTACTCTATTGAAAACAGTGCTTCACACCAATTGACATTGGACAACTGGTATTCCCATAACTGAGAGTGAATCTTTGTATTGGTAGAGAAGTAATACAATCATGGTATTATAGTACAATTATGAATCGGCCTTGGAGAGAGAGGTGATACTACAGAGGTTAGTGGGAGCAGAGCTTGTGTATCCTTAGGGAGTGGTATTTTTTTAGCAACAGGGGGGTTGGTGGATTTTTGCGCAAGCTGGTCGAAATCTTTTAGGTCCCCCCCATGGGAGGGGTCAACATTTTTTGGTCCCTCTTGAGGTGAGGCTGAAATTGAGCGCGGCCAACGCCTTTGAGCTATAGTAACATGTGGTCTTTTTCACTAAAAGATTTTTTGGTCCCTCCCTCAAGAAGGGTCCAAATTCTTTTTGGTCCCCCCCCCCTTTAAGGAGTCTAAATTTCTTTGGTTCCCCCCCAAATCCACCAACCCCCCCATGTTGTCAAAAAATGACCACTCCCTTAGGCATGCTATTCTGCCGGTGGTATCCAGGACAACCCGTGAGGTGGAAAGCAGCGCCGCAACTTATTACACTTATATCTCTCAATTCCTTTCCAGTTGAGGTGCAGTCATCTCTAACGGCAAATATGAAATGGATCATCGTGATCACTTCAATTCTGGTGGTAAATGCTGGAATATTTGTGGTGTGTTTGATCAGGTAAATAACATTATATTACACATTATATATATATGGTAAATTCAAATACAGTGGTATGTTTAAATGTCTTTTAATTGAAGCTCACATTGTTTTGAAATAAAATTATATCTAAGTTAATCTAATCTAATATTAAAACTTACTTATTACAACCACTTTACTCCCATAAAACCTTGCACATAGGCCACTGCTAGTATGCAAGTCAGATCGCCAGTGCGGCTTATAGGATCAGTGAAAATTCAATATGCGGCTTACACACGAGTTTCTAGAAGTCAGCATTATCAGACCCCCAGTGAGGCTTATAGGATATTCCCAAAGTCTAGGTGTGGCTAATAAGCAAGTTAGGGTTACATGTGTAGGGGCTCGGATTACTCGCACCTTGGTGATAAACCCGCAAGGGGGTATCACTTGGGTAATCCTACACCCCTATATATATATGCCATACCGATCCAGTAACATACGGTGCGGTTAAGTTGTCGGATGGGGGATGTAGCTCAGTGGTAGAGCATTGGCCCATGGGTCTAGAGGTTGTGGGTTCGAATCACGCTTTCTCCAGGTGACTTTTCCACGATCCTTACACATGCTATGTTTTACAATATATCTCTTAGTGTTTATCTTTGTATTGGCATATCCATAGAAGCATGTTTTTAATGTCCATCTCCTCCTACTTTTTGCAGGAAACGCTTGCAATCGAATACTGTGAGAACCATAGAAGCATGTTTTTAATGTATTTGTCCTCTCCCCTTGTCCATCTCCTTCTATTTTTTGCAGAAAACGCTTGCAATCAAATATTGTGAGAACTCCCTCAACAGTGTCGAAAGATGAAAGTCCTGAAAGGGAAGAACCACCAATGATCATGGATGAGATTGACATTGATATCCCAAGCGAACCATTTGATCTGTATCAAAATGGTCCCCAAGGACCGTATGACTGGATCAATCCAAACGACATTCAGAACCCCAACCCAGTCCCCGTAGAGGCCGTTCAGGAGGAAGATGGCACCAGCAACGGTCAACGTGATGCAGAGTCGACTGGAAGCAGCAGGAAGAAGGCCCCCCCTGCAACCCCGCGACCCAGTACAAGTAACGACTACGTCATGGATGAAGAAGATGAAGCCCCCAAACCTGCTGACTCACCATACCTGCTGCCGCGTCAACACGGCGCTCACTCAGTCAACTTCAGAAAGTGCATGGATGAAATCATGAAAAAACCAGCAGCACAACCAAACCCAACTCCTGAACGTCCTCACTCTCCGTACCTGATGCCCCGTCAACACAGCGCCCAGGGAAGCCTTAGATGTACCGAATCTTCATTTTAAGTGGTATTGCTAACCCTTTATAGATGGCATAATGCCTTAATGCATCATGCCCTTGGTCATCATGATGCATGAATGCAGCCTTGGTGAGTAACTCGCCAGTGCTGCATTCAAGCATCATGCCAACCCTATGGGGTTGAGACACTCCCAATGGGTCAGCATGATGCACCAATGTAGCACCAGCGAGTTACTCGCCAGAGCTGGATAGGTGCATCATGACAACAAACGTCATCTTTGAGTGACATCCATCCTTAAAGGCTTAAGGGATCACAGGCTGGGACCTAAAAGTTATTATCAAAGGAAAATGAGTGTTTTTCACAGAGCTGATTTTTTCAACTGGAGGATCACAATTCCCCTCCATAGCAGTAATTTTCTTGAGAATGTCCATCACTCAATGTGTCTAAGCAATTTAGATGTACGAGAAGGTCAGACAAGGGCCCATGGTGAAGAAATTAAAATCGAAATTATCATTTGGCAATCATACTATTGCTTGAGATAATAGAGGACCTGATACCATGCCTCATTATATAAATGCACATTAAATTGCAATTGTAACAGTTGATAGTGTATTATTTCAGAGGAAAATTCTATTTGTAAAATGTATAAAAAAATGAATTGTTTTAGTTTAGCTAAACAAATGTTTATCCAACATTCAATGCCCAGGTGTGATGTAGCATCATATACTATGGCTGGGCATAGACATGTATTGTCTGTTGTATTTTTACCTATACCCTCTTCTACTTTACTTATGCCTAAGAATAGGGGAGAGATGCTTTTTGAGACTTTGCGAATTATACAATTTGTCACGGCACATTTTCCAGTTCTACCCAGCGTGCCAGATTTACTGACTATATACAAGTCAGAGGTATTTAATGTGTATATACTGGAGCATGGTATACCCCCACCGCCAGACTGGGCCCGGTCACTAGACACAGGGGGTAGCCGATTTGCTTGACCTTGCCCTCTGGTCTTAGCTGCATATTTGCATATACATTTTACACTTTTCGTCCATAGGAGATGTACTAAAGCAGAGCAGAGCTGTAACAGGAGGGTGGTCTGATGCATAGAAGGCCAGTGTAGGTCGTGCGCCCAGGCTGGCTAAAACATGGCCGCTACTCCCGGTCTGTTTATAGTGGTCTCAGCGAAGGAAATCCTTCTACTATATACTTCAATGTAGCGGAAAACGCAATAACAGACATTTACAATTTCTGAAAATCACCCTTGACCTAAAAGATGCATCTTTCCTACAAAACATTTCCAACCAAAATTAGCTACTGACCACGGAAAATTTGAGCAATGGTCTGTAGCGTAAAACCACCTGAATTCCGCCTGAATTTGCACTGAATAATTAGCATTTTCACTGATCCCAATCTAGCCTTTGAAAAAAATGTAAACTCACTGAGAATCCCTTTCCTATTATTTGATTGGAATTGGCAGACATTCAGCAGCATGTGTACAAGTTTTCATAATATTGGCATCATTTCCAACGTAATTATGGACCATTCAGTGCCCCTGCAGTATTCACTTCTGACCAGAATCGTATATGACTCTCAGTTTTCTGTGGGATTACCCTCACTGAGACCTAGTGACCGGGCCCCAGTCTGCCTCACCCCCTCAGTCTGTTGGAGGGAGGTGGTTAGTTTGGCTATAACTCACTAGGGGGACTCGTGGGTGATTGGATAGCCGCTGCTGATGCCAAACCACAGTTGATGTAAAATTGAATACTACACTGTAAATCCTTGGTTGCCTATTTTGAAGGCTTAAAGTAGGATCTACTCTAGAAGGACCCTGCTGCACATTTCATGGGAATTCTTGAGTGAGTCTTAATCAAGTCTTAAAACAAGTCTTAATCTTAAAAGTCTTAATTATAGGTACCCACCAAATGTAAAAAGGATCATATGTTGATATCCCAGGGTTGATATATGTTGGTATCATGAGGGGCTCTGCCCCCAACCCCTGTTTTTCTTTTCCTTTTTTTCATTCTTTAGTAATGGTGAGTACTATTAAGACTTTAAGACTAAGACTTATTAAGACTTAAGACTTTAAGACTAAGACTTATTAAGAAGTGGGTCAGGGGTGCTGGAGTAAACCAGGAGGGAGGGGGTCATGCAACCGTGCTCCCTGATTGGCTCCCATGAGCTGTGCAGCCAGCCTTGTGGAGTGTGAACAGGTTATTGTAGATTCACAGCAGAGTCTTCTAAAGCTGCAGTAGATGATGTAAACCTAAAGTAGACTCCATTGTATACCAACACTGTTAAACGCCCGGTCAGACTAGTTATAGAAATGCGAAAACTATGACCAGATTTTCTCTACGACTCCAACGTCGTGCATGCCAAACTCTAACTATTTTGAAAATTGTATGATTTTGGCCTTTTTCTAATTGTAGCTCTAAGTCAAACAGCACAATTTTTGTCCTTGATTTTTTTTTCCGTCTCTATGACCAGTCTGACCGGGCCTTGAATACTATTTACACGGTGCCGTAACCTTTTTTTGCCAATCATAACATACGCAATATCCCTTATGAGTATCTACGATTTGCATTTTTATAATACAATGATGATCGCTTATGGTATAGATATTTCATAAGATTTAGTATAACTCCATTATGCAATTTTAGGTAACCGCTCATATATATATATGTATATAAATCATCATAATTGGGCTTTAACAATCAAGTGCCCTCGACTACCTGGTTACTTCAGCTAGGGACATATATGGGCCAGGTGAACACTCAATTCCCCCAGCCATGACATTGGAATACACAATGCCCAAATACCATGTACATGGTTGTAATCTGATGACTTTATTAATTATTGTCAATGTCTGAAATTCAAGTTACTGTATTAATTTTCGCTCAGTACATATTTTCGCTTTTTTCGCGCACATGCTTAAGTGCACGAAATTATGATGCTGTGTGAAAATATATACGTTTACAGTAATGAATGATGGGGTTTCAATTTGATTCTCTAGATAATTCATGTGTAGGATAATGTCATGTGTAATATGTGTCTGTGGATGTAAAGCTGAAACCTGATGAATCTAAGAAATCCAAATGTACAAAGAAGAAGGGAAAGACATATATTGTAAAGTCTCATGTATAAGCCGAACACTCGTATAAGCCACATGTCTAATTAGAGACAATTCTATACGCCAAATCTGGAGTTTGATTTTTGCTACTTTAGTACTGTTTTATACTTCCAAAAATCTTGTATTAGCCGCACCCTATATAGGCATGTTTGGTACCATATTAAAGCTGGTTCTGATTCGTGTACAAGACTTTACGGTAGTAAAGGGTCTAAGGTGTGGAGGTTAGCATGGTGCTGCAAGACTGGTTCCCATTAAGATATCGTAAAACCTCATGTATAAGGATAACTCGTGTATAAGCAGCACCCCTAACTTTGACAAATTATATGAGCCACAAAGGGGTTCTGAAAATGGCTTATTTGGTACTGTACTATACTTACAAAACCTCTCGTATCAGCCGCGCCCTATATATTTGACATCAAAAGAAAGCTGAGTCTGACTCGCGTACAAGCCACAGCTTTATATACTAGGTTTTACAGTAAGGTCATCTTTTATAATGTTCGCCTATTTGAAGGTTCATTATTAATGCAGCCATACATGTAACTACTGCTGTATACCTGCAATTATCATTTATATTCGATAAGCATACCGTAAAACCTCTCGGATAAGCCGACCTTTTTTGGGGATCTGGGGCCCAATTCGGCTTATAAATTTGGCTCCAACGGGGGGATCGGCTTATAAAGGAGGTTTTTTATGCAGTCATTATAGTCTAAAATGATTTGAATTACTTAGAATTTGGCTTATAAATTTCTCTCAAAGGGGGGTCGACTTATAAGGGAGGTCGGCTTATCAGAGAGGTTTTACGGTACTATCGATATGTAAGATGTGAAGCATGGCCCAGGTAGGTATTCCTGCAGCATGATGGACCATTGTCAGGTACGCAGCTTGAATTTTGATTAAGTCTTGATAAATCTTATTATTAAGTATTGTTAAGACTTTAAGATTAAGATTTATTAAGACTCTATAAAGACTCAAAATGTATGTCATTGCACTCCGATGAGCTAGATAAGTGTCGAGCAACAGTTAGAGGCACTCGAACAATTAGAATAGAAAAAAAACATATCTTTGTGTCTTTGTTGCTTGTTATCTCTACAAATATGCATTGTGGTACTGAGATCAGTCCTGAATGATTGATGAAGGAATAAACACTGGAAACCCAGGGAAACTGTACCAAGTCAGTACCGACGACCTAGGTTCTCATACTGAATTATGGAAGGTGGCAGATCGGTCCTATAGAGAAGGGTGTATGAATGTAGTCTCTAATCATTGCCCCCTCTGCCTTGGGCATCCCTTTTACAGTCTTGGTCTACTCTTGATTGATCCAAGTACCATGAATTGTTATAAATGATGACCTAAGGAAGTGATCATTTTTTATCAACAGCGGGGGGCTGGGGCAAAACAATTTGGACCCCTTGATGGGGGGGGGGTGTAAAAAGTTTGGAGCCCTTGACAGGGGGGGGTAAAGAAAGTTCAACCTGTTTTGAGTCAAAAAGCCCGCGCAATACTATGCTTGAAAGGACCAGCGCGCGAGCCGATTTTCGGCCTTAAGGGGGGGGGGGCGATTTTTTTACCCCTTCACCGGGGGGGGTGTAAAAATTTCCCACGCTCCATGCGGAAAACCACCACCCCCCACTGTTATTAAAAAATGATCACTCCCTAAAGTAGTCAATTTGACGACCTAAGTTTGTCAATTTAGGTATTGTCAATTTGAAGACATACATTTGTCAATATGGTTTTCAGTGTATGTATACACAGATCGGAGTCTACTATTAAATGATTAAGAGAAGACTTTGTACAAATATTTAGAGATTTAGCGAATAACACTGCCCCTTCCTCTCCCCTCTTGGCACCATACAATATGTGTCTTATATACTTCACTCCTAGAGGCCATCTGAAATGTCTAATGTCTGGATAGACTACATTACATGTGGACACATTTCCTAATACACAGTTTTATATCGACATCATTTGTTGCAAATAATATTAATAAGAAAGATATTGTTGATGACACATTTATTAGGATAAATTCAGTAGAACTGTAATATTCAATGCAAGGTCTGATGAACACTGTAGGGGCTAGCTTTTGGGTTAATTATACTATGACGGGTTCTGTTGGGCGCTGTGTTGCGAGCTCGGTCCAAACCCTTCAGTCCGGCGGCAGGTGGCAGCACCTGCTCGGGGCTTGGGGTACGGATAGAGGTCGCTATAGGCTTCCGGTCTGCGTGTGTGCACGCAAGCTGACTGCCTATATATAGCCAGCGCCTGATAGAACTTGTTGGTTCCTTTATGATACCTGAATCATAGAGTCCCATGTTTAACATCGGCTGCAAGCCTACTATACTGACCTGCTCCGAACTCTATAGGGAGTTCGCTGGATTAGCTTCGCCTGCTAGGTTCTGTTGATAAAGACCTATATCGCAACCTGTACACTTGATGCGAATGTTGCCGACCTTGTTCTTTACTTAATAACTTCTTACCAATATTAAGCAGGGGTAGACACTAACGCTGGCCGGGCCCGTAGTTTTCAGACTGCTCGCCTAGCTACGGGCCCTGGTGGCCCGTAGCAAGGCCCTAATTCTGGTCTACATGTAATTTTTTACGGCTTGTGAATCGGAGCATTATTAAGGATACTAGAGTGTAAAACAGAAAGCCTAATCATTTTGTAAAAAGTTAGATAAAATTATACTATATATATACGGGTTGAAAAGATTATAATAATTTAAATATATACAGAACTTATTTATTATGTTTTTCAATGTAAATTCTTTCATGAAATAATGTTATATTGAGCCTCAACATATGGGTCCATTTTACTGTATTAACTTAAGAAATTCCCGGGCCCACAGGTTTAATCCCGGGCCCACAACTTTCAGAGACTGCGGGCCCGGGTGGCCCATGGTCTGAAATGTTAGTGTCTACACCTGTTAAGGGGAACAAAGTCGTGTTTATTACAACACTATAACACACACTGTTAGAAGTAAGTAGTGTTCCTGTTCATCAAATACTGGGGGCAACTTTGGTTCCAGTAGATTGTGCTGTAGACCTACAGCAAGTGAGCTTTGGTATATTTACAGCACTATGTACTGTATAGGGACGGCAGAATCTTCTGTTACTGTACAGCAAAATTGATTGTAAATCTGAAGGTCCTGGGTTCACCTCCCAGTGCTGGTGATATTTCTAACCATCCATGTGAGGGAAAAACGAATTTTAGGTGGATGTAGGTGAAACAAGAGAAGTGGCTCCACCAAGGATTGAACTCACCACCTGTGGTGTTGGAGACAGGCGCTGATCCGTTGCGCCACAGAGCCAGTGTTACAAATGGTCATATTGGGATATAGGCTTCCTCTGCCATGTCTGTATTAAATGAGCTACAGCCTCTTTGCTAAAGATCCCTGATGAGAGGTGGCTAGACCTAGGATCGATCCCACGACCTCTCATGTACATATTACAGGGAAAAGTACTGTAAATCTACAAGTCACTACCGTAACCTGCATCTACAGTAACAGAATTGTACATGTACAGTAGTATTTGCTGTATTATTATTTAGAGCTAAAGTACTGTACATTTACATCAAATTTTGCTGTTCACGAACAACAACTTTTTACAGTGCAATAAATGTAATACTGGATAATAATTAGTGCTACCTGCCCTTCGATGTCTGTAGACAGTGTGGACCACCACTAACTTGACTTCTATTATACATTGGCCAAGCCCCAGGTGGGATTTGGCAATGTATAATATGGTAACTACACTGTACCAGTGTGTACATGCAGGCATTCAGCTCTCTGAACTCTTTATGTAACCTGACAACATATCATCACTCATCTCCCTGAACAAAGAGGTGTGTTTCAGGTAACATGGTCTGAGAATTAGGGTAGGTCAGTTTTTCATTAAAACTTCAGCCTATAAAGTAGCTATGAATCATGTGGTTTTTTTAATCCTGGTAAATTGTGCATTGTATTGTTGATGTATGGATTGCAGGGTTGACTTGCAAACGTCTAAATCCACTATAAATAGGCAAGGATTACCTAAAAAATAAAGTTGGTTTATGGTTTTCTTCTAATCCCCCAAAACAGGATTTCTGTCTAGAGTTGGCCACCATTTGTAACTAGGGTCAGGGTGCCTGAAACACACCCCTTTTTGGCCCGGGAGGTGGTTCAATTCTTAATTCCAATCAGTGCAACATGATAACTCCAATATTGGTCTGACAGAACACAACATGATTCAAATGGTATTTCCTGTTGTATTTACAATCTGACTATGTACACCACCAGGCTATTTATCAGTCATGCTTAGTGGCCAACACTCTAAAGCATTCTGAGAGAAGACACACTTATCAAGTAATACGGGGGGGGGCACTCACTATATCATCTGTAGTAGCTATGTGCGTACACAAAAACCACGGAACAGGGGCCTTTTGGGATCTCATGGGGGGTCTGGCCAATAGGGGTCCATTTTTGGGGAAAAGGAGCATGTTGTGAAAATTTCATCATTTCCCTGTAATTACTCCCTTAGGGTGTCCTTTCAAAAGGAGGTTGACTTTGGGAATTTAGGGTGCTGTCCCACTAAAACAGGCAGATTTCTTTACATTTTAAGGGGTTATCCTGCCAAAAGGGGTATGTTTTGTTGGATTTTTATCCTGCTAAAAGGAGTCCAAATTCTGCGTGATGTAGGCAAATGGCATCTATAAAGGTGAGAATGACCCCCCCCCCCCTTCACCTGGACAAGTAATATAAAGTATGGCCAACTCTGGCCATACACATAGTGGCTGAAGGCTTTAACCTCTGCTTCAAAACAACACAGAACCTCACACGCGGCTAGACGTGGACGCCTCAGTCTGAGGGTGGAGGTAAACCTGCAGGTAAGAACCGTTATATACTTGTACACATTTGTTGAAATCATTTTGTATATTTATTCATGAATGATATTTTTATGCTTAGGGGCATGGCATGGGGATGGGTGAGAGGTCGAACCCCGAAAAAGATCAAATTTTTTTTTGAAAAGAGTTAGAAACCCCTCTGCCCCCCTCCACTTTGAAACTGCTTGCCACGCCCCTGAATACATCAACTACAAGAAATGGTAAAACATCTCACAATTCAAACTATGGTCAAGATAGTTTAAATGTACATGTATAGTTAACTCTTACCAAATGGTGTCACACCTACTTTGTCTCGTCAAGGGGCTTCATTTGAATAATAACCTAAAATATTGATTTTCTCTAGGTCATATCTAGGTCCAATTAGTTAGTGCCTGATACTTAAACCTTACTTTTACCCTCCTATCATTTTTATCTGAAGCAGAAGATGGCAAAGCCCAGAAAACTTTTGGTGTGGGCAAAGGAAACTTCATATGCCTCATTATGTCATCCAAATAAACACAACTACGTTGGTCAGACGTGAATCTACATTGATTTTTGGTCTGAACTACGTAATTTAAGAAGATTATATGCCCTTATTGAGATATTCTTACAGAGGATTTAGTGCTATATATTTCATTCTGAGCTGAAATAGGTGGATTTTCGCGCAGAATGTTTTTGGTCCCCCGTGAGAGGGGTCATAATCCCCCCCAGGTGTCATATTGGGCCATCGTCAATTAGCATTGGACTAATATCTGAGATTTGATATGCACGAAAGTAAGTAACACTACAATCAGCGGTTAGGTGTGTAGTTTGGGTTTATTGTACATTAGGTCTACGATGGTATGCACCTAGTACCCTACCCAGCTCTCTCTGACTGGCTAGTAGCGTGTGCCCCTTATATACAATAGGGTGGTGCAGCGCCACTGGTGGTGGGTGTAGGTACTAGGTAGCAGGTGTTTGTGTGCTTTGTCCTCAGCTTGTATGCGGGAACAAAGCAATCGTATATGATATTCTTGGTCAAGTAATAGCGGTTTGAGCCTTCATAATATCACACAGGCAGGTTTATTATAGCCTGTGAGATAGTTCATACAGGCCATGTTTGGTCTGGCATCAATGGTGACTTAGTGCAATATCAATATTATCAATGAGTTAACCTGTCATTAACCCTTTAAGGATGGCATAATGCCTTAATGCATCATGCCCTTGGTTGTCATGATGCATGAATGTGTAACAGAGTCAGCCTGACTCAGTCTCTCTGAAAACTTTTTTGCCATGCAGGACATTCGGTCCTGCAAATCTATCATTTTGCAGGACCGGCTTCAATTTTGCAGGCCCGGATGCCTGAGGGCACTTTTCATATCTCAAAAAAAAAGTATAAAGCAAGAATTTATATTGAATCAATACAGCTTTCCTGTATATTCCTATTGAAACATTGTAAAATGTACAATCTAGAGTAATGATTTTCAAAATATTTATGCAAAATGTTTTTCTCTCTAGAGACCTTAATAATGGTCCGATTCACAAGCCGTAAAAACTGACCTGTAGCCAAAGATCCAGCCAGTCATTTGGACTGGCAGCAGGACCAGTCAAGCCGGTCCAGCAGCCTTTTAGCCGGCTATAGCCGGTGTCCGGCACGTTTTCACGGACACTGCTGACTGTATGGCAACCGCCCCCTACAAATGCAGCCCTGGCGAGTAACTTGTCACTGCTGCATTCAAGTATTATGCCAAGCCTATGGGGTTGACACACTCCCAAAGGGTCGTCATAATGCACCAATGCAGCATTGACGAGTCCCTTGCCAGGGCTGCATTGTAGCATCACAGCAAATGTCATCTTTTAGTGACATGTCATCCTGAAAGGGTTAAAGGCTAGGATTACTTGGTGATAAGCTTATTTGTATACATTCTCTTTCCCTATATACATATTCATTGTAAGTATTTATATAAAATACCTGTGGTTTTGTTTTAGAATTCTACAAGACGAATGAAAAGTAGGAACAAAAGCACAAATATGTTGAAACTAGTACAAACAATTCCCATCAAAGACAAAGTTTATGGCATTGCCACTGGTACTGGTAACAGCGTTATCCTTGTACACGAGAACCATATAGGAAACTGGGATGGGAAACGTGAGACTGAAATCATCAAAAAGGAATCTGATGAACGTTTCTGGAGAACTACAATTACTGCAGATGGCAGCATGGTTATTGCCAAACGTGACAAAACAGTGGAGTATGCTTGCAGTCACTGCAGCAAGAAGCGTCAGTATAAACCTATAGGGGTCAGTGTGAGCTGTCAGGGTGAGAGGTCTGCTCCGTACCTGCTGCATGAAATGTGCAGTAACGGACACAACCACCACCATTCTCAGGCTGTCCCATGTGGTACACTGAGTAACAGCGTTGCACGTGAAGTAACCATCACCCCCGACCAGCACACAGTGTTCTGTGACTGGGGCAATAAGTGTGTCTACGTATACAAGGACAGGAGGATGCTGAGACAAATCACTCTGTCAGGGGACAACACTTTTAAATGCCCAGTATCCATATGTAGCACTTCAGATAACCTCCTTATTGTAAGTGACACTTACGACCATTGCCTCAAGGTGTTTGATATTGACGGGAATTTCATCAATAAAATTGGTGCTGACATAGAACTGTTTAAACCCTATGGGATCTGTACAGATGCCTGGGACAGGATAATTGTAGCTGACCATGACAATTACCGAGTTCTGATGTTCAGTGTGACTGGAGATCTCCTGTCCACCCTCATCCCTGACACAATGGGGGAAGAGGGGGAAATAGACATACGGCCAGTGGATGTATCCACATTCAAGGATAAATCTAACCAAGATAAACTGGTTGTGTATCTTGAAGGACCTGGCTGGAAAGGTATCTACAAGTTGATGGTATATTCAGGTTTATCTGCGCTGGGTGGAACCTCCTCTAACCAGACACACTGCAAACCCACAGCCCCAGCCATCCCCCACCAACCCTCACCTATAGCCCCGGTCAGTACTTACCAACAGGAGCCTGGCACGTCAACCTCCATGGGGAACGAGGGTCAGCACAGTAAAGGCGTCCTGCCCCAACAACCTCCGAGAGGTTTATACCCTGATCTGGAATCACCTCCAACATATGATGAAGCCATGAGAGCGAGGGAGGTTCCAAAAAAGAGCTCTCTCTGTGTTGTTGTTTAGCTATTTGAAGTTGACAATGATATAGGACCATGGGTGTGGACCATGGAGACTAAAGGCCATGGGACTACCCAGGACATTAGTTTCATGCTGGCAGTAATGTTAGGGTATAGATCACACTTGTGTGTTTTAGGATCTAGTACTCAGTGTGATGTTACGTCATGGCACACTCTGACACATACTGCTATGGTGAGTGAACTAATAACATAATATCAGCTACAAGCACACTACACATGTGATAATATATGGCAAATTATTTATCCAAAGAAGTACAGAAAATCCAAAACTTTTGAAATATGCCAAAAATAGGGGTAGCTTTTTAAGAAAATGTCTAAGCCTTTTTAAGATTTGTATTGCAATTTGTAGCTAGAAGACAAGGGAGATCATTACAGGTGATACAAATTGTATGTATCGTGGATAAAATATTTGTAGATGGCATTGATATATGATATTTTGATTTTGATTACATTTTGATGCTTTATATTACATCTACATACCCCAGACTAGATTTCATCTGTGATAGTGCATTATAGATATTTCAATTCAACATATCCAAGAACTTGTATATAATCCAGAATAATGGCTTGTTATCTACTGTATTTTCTATTAGTACAACATTTACATTTATATTGTTGTGCTGGTTATTTCATATCTGTATTTTACATGGCGATAGGCTTATTTTGCTTTAGATAACCTTATATCCCACACGCTACATTGTATCAAACATTTTAGATATTTTCATTACATCGCTTGGCTGATGTAATTTGAAGCATGATTGTTGATATCTTAACCTGAATCATTCCAACGCTAAAGTGTGTTTCCATTAGCAGATACAACAAAGGTTTACAATTCTAGTTGAACTCAAAAACATGTGCTTATTTTTCAGTAAACAATATTGATACAATATGAACTTTTTATGTTTTTTTATGTAGACCATTTGCTTCATACTACATGTACGATGACATACTGCTGGGATATTATCACCTAAATTAATGTAAATCTCCTAATATACCTATGTCTTATTATGTATATTCGCTCGTGTGAATTGTGGAATTATATACTCATGCATACCAATCTCAAAACAATGCTGCAATGAACAAAAGCTAAGGCCAAAAAAAAAGGTTTGTTTCAGGTAACATGGTTATTGATTTTTTTTTACATGAATGTACTACCCAACTTTTTTTGAATACCCTAAAATTGACCAAAAAAGGGTAAAAATGTGAAAAATTCTTCAAAATTGCATTAAAAAACGCAGGGTCCGCCCTGTTTTGATAGGGTCGGTCGGGTGACCTGAAACAAACCTCTTTTTTTTTTTGGCCTAATCATATTCCCTGTTCATCTACCAGATAAGGGACTGGTCCTACCCTGAGCATGGTCACCAACAGTCCCCCCAACAGCCCCCCCCCCCCCCTCCCTCTTTTGTGGACGAAATATGAGCAGAGCACTCTTGGCACACTATCAGAAATAAGTCATTTGAACATTAAATAATTATTCCATTCTTCTGTGATAACATTGAATGGTAGAAATTAGAAATTCCTCCAGTAATATGAGAGTGGTGAATCTGAATGTTTTTCTCTATTGTTTTGATGTTTACTGTTTGATTTTATTAAAGATGTGTTTTTGAACAAGTTTTTCTTCCTCTTCTTCCACCCTGATCTGTATGCATTTATAGAGATAAAAAGTATTGATAGGCTCTTTAGGTGCATTTAAAAACATGATTTATATGCCAAAACTCTCATAGTTGAACATGTTTTACTGTGTCGGTCAGTAAATATCTCCATATCTGATTCTTCTTCATATATGTATGGCCTTGTCTCACCAAATCGATACAAGTTGAAAGTCCAGTTGCAGTCTATGACAGGATGCAATTCAATAAAGATGTAAACTATGACCGGCATGAAAAAACAGCTTATTTAAGGCAGACGTTTTTGCAAGATGGCTACTACGTAGGGAGGACGTGTACGCCGGGGCGCTCTCAATAACCATAGGATTAAGGATATTCCTTCAACATCCAGCTCAATCATATAGGAGGACTGGAGACATAACATCTAGAGGATATCACCAGCACCTACTAACCACCTGATTTTAAGGTTTTTACCCACCTTTTGACTTCTTTATGATCGGGCACCGGCTACAGCGAGGAAAGTGAGCGAGAATAGAGGCTCCTACTCATATAGCCAATGTACTAGAATAGCGTCTAGCCTATAGCATACCTGTCAATTACATGCCACCGCGCACTGCTATATATATAGCCTAGTGTAGTTGATGCCTACGTCAAGCCTCATTTAATCCTCTTAGTCACTGCTGTCACAACCTCAGCCGTCCAACCATGCCGGGGGACGATGATTTAGGAGACTTATTACAATCCACTCCCACAAAAAGCATGGGTA
Organism: Harmothoe impar; assembly: GCA_947462335.1. Classification (NCBI taxonomy): domain Eukaryota; kingdom Metazoa; phylum Annelida; class Polychaeta; order Phyllodocida; family Polynoidae; genus Harmothoe; species Harmothoe impar. The sequence continues at coordinate 68,636,384 of OX381718.1, read as the reverse complement.
CAACTCTATTTAATAGAATAGGTGCCCTGATCCCCTCAACTTCACCTCCAAAGATGACACCGCCCCTACCTAGACCTCCAGATCAAGATGGTTCAGTAGTCCCCACTCCAGGCGCAAGGTCAATAAAAGAGCTAGAAACAGTCTTCTACACTAAGTTTACGACCATGACTGACACTCTAAATTTATTGATCATTAACACCAACAAAGTGCTTGGTGCTCATGCAGAATCCGGGGAACATGTAAAAGCTCTCCTAGAAGGGGTAACAGCACATAGTACTCAAATCGAGCTAAACTATGATGAGATAAACGAGCTAAAAAGCAAAGTCTCAGACCTGGATACACTCAAGGGCAGGGTAGACAAATTAGAGTCACTTTGTGACGATTTGATCTGCGAAAACAATACAAACCGTATTGTTATTAAACAACTGAAAAGAGATAGGGAGCAGGATTTGATAATGTACAAGAGATGTAACATCATTCTCAGAGGCATTAAAGAGTCCACCTTCACCTCTCCATAAGTAGCTGTAACTGCCCTGTGTTAGGTAGCTACTTGGGTTACCATAACTAGTATTTAGAGAAACACAGATGAGTAGAGTTGATTCCAGTTTTATTATCCACAGGTAATATTGCAGGAGATGTACAATCATGAGGCCTTATCAGCCTCTCCAGTGTATATGTATGTATGGTAAGACACTGCTCCTAGGTCCTAGTGGGTGCAGTGTGTGTCACCTCCCTTAGGCCCAGAGAGGGGGTAGGGCAGGAGCACTACCCACCTCTCCTGTCTCCATGTAGAATACTACATGTAGCAGAGCCTCCAGCCACTGCTGGAGTAAGGATGATCTCTGATGGTCTCAGAGGGGAGTATATACCCCTGCAGGCTGGCATGGAGCAACCCATACGGGGGTTGCGACATACCTGTGCCTGCCCGGTGTGTGGCAATGACCACACCCAGGGGTGAAATCCAGCCCACCCACAATAGGTGTGAGGGTAGGCGGGGTCACCCAGTGCACCTTAGGGGTATGATTTCTTAAAGATGAAAGGTAAGGTTTCAGTGCATCCAGCAGCACCCTGACACATCCCCACACACCCACTCAGCTCCGGGTGAGTGTATCACAGCCATTAGGTTGTGATATTGACTTGTAAACTAAGGGAAGGTGTGTGGTGGATGACTGAAACCAGCCATCAGTTAAGATGGTTTTCTTTGAAGTGTAGATACTGATGCCAGTAGCACGCACTTCCATAACTCAGACCAATGGCTCAGGCAAATTTAGGTTAAACTTGTTGAAAGTTAAGCTGGGTTATCACCCGGTAGGCAGGAGTGCCGAGAAATCATCTCCAAACTTGAATTTGTTTGGTTGAGATTTTCTAATTTGAAAGGTCTTAAAATTTCAAGTGAACGATTAATTCAAGGGGAAACAGAGATAGTGAGAAAGGTATCACTTCTTCATGTCTGAGCCAGTGAGTTTAGGTGTACGGCAGTCTGCATGACATCAGCAGTCAAAAATTAATCGATCCCATTTAAGATGATCCCGACAGGACGGTATGACTGTTGGTCTGTCGGGAATCTCAAAACAGGGACCAGCATTTGTCTTTCTGTGTAAAAAAAAAATAGGAATTTGTTATTGAGTCATAAATGAGGAGAATTGGTTCATTCCGAAGTGGTCTTCAGGCCTTCAAAAATGGGCAGTGTTGTCATTGCTGCCAGCTATTGCTTATAAAGTTTTAATTGATCAACTCTAAAACTATAATTCCAGAGGCTTTCTTATAGGAAGTGGTGTTTACCAACCAGTGGTCAACAGCAAAAATAGACCTTCAGGTCTTTAAGTGAAAGCATGGCTACTAACAAAAGGACAAATGCACACAAGATTAATATATAGTAAATATGAGTAAATATGAAGTCTGATAGCACCTATCTGTATTGGTTTAGCCCTGAACATGTGAGGTCTTTAGATATAGGCTGGTCTTATAGTTTATGCTACTGGTAACATATAAATGACTAGTCATGACCCAGGCCAGTAGTTGGGCCTTTTATCCTATCGACTTGGAAAATGGTCAAAAATATACCTATAAGGCAGGTCCCAACAGGATAGTAAAGTTGTTACTGGCAGGTCCTAAATGGACACATTTGGTGCCATCCTCCAGCTTCCAAAACAAGGCATGGGAGCTGGGTGTGTAATATCCAGGTGCCATGTCGTGAGTAGGAATATCATGAAACACCAAGAAGACTACTGGGGAGCGGCTGTAAATGACAGTCACTCAACAGTTTACATGGTATTGGGTTTGAAACACGCGTAGGCGACACGTCTAAATTAGGCCTGGAAAGATATAACATTTGGCTTCAACTAATTAAAGTTGATGATCATTTTTGAAGAATGGAAATTGTGCCTGTTGTTTCAAGCCAAAGTTAAATATGTGAATATATAATGATATATAAATAGGAACTCTGTTTTTGGTTCTCTTGGCCAGAGACGAACCATAAAACTCGTCTCCAATCAGGAAATTTTGACAATATGTTGATTGTTTTCAGAGGTGGCTAAAAAGGTATAGCCACCCAGAAATCAAATGCAATTGAACACAGTGTGGCATGCAAGAAACTACCCATTGAATGTCTCTGGGTCAATATCAATTGATACATGTTGTATATGCTAAGTGATAGATGTCAAGTTTGCAGGGCAAGATTGTTGATTTGGAATTTTTAAGTTTTAAGGGTCCCAACATTTTTAATGAACAGAAGGACAGATAAGATCAGACCTTTAGCCTATAAGTGTGGCTGGGCAACTGCATACTTGATCATCTTTAAAGAGTTTATGATTGCAAAGGCTCCCTTTAGCTCAAACACCATGTGTAAACTCCTTGGGTGCCTGTACTAACTCTAACACACAATACGCTGGACCTTTAGGTCCCTATCTACTGAGAGTCTTTGCCTACGTAATTAGTATCAACTCAATACATATAGATGAATACATGAATAAATAGGAAAACAAGTAGTCTGTTGTGACTAACATGCTACCGGGTCCCAAGTTGTATAAAACAACTAAAGGAAAGGGAAAACAATATAAAAAAAAAAAATATATATATATATATACATATATATATAAATAACAGTAGTTAGTATACTACTATGCACTTAAGTATGGTTACAGTGTATCTAATCTATGTTTTTGGCAGGCTGCACATTGTGAGTACTGGGTATAAAATATCCAGTTCCCACAGCCTTTTTATAAAGTATTTAATCTTAAGGTCTATGTTTCTAAGTTTGTTTTTTTTGTTTTTTTTTGTTTTTTTTTTGTTTTTTTTTAGAAAGCACCTGAATAGGGCTTCAATAAATCCTTGGTTTATCTAAACTATATAATTATACCCAGGCGTACCCGGTGTGGTACAATGAGTGTATTAGGTTACAAATAAAATATAGTAGATTAATGTACCTGAGTGGGCCTATTGCCAACATTGGCTGCCCTTTGTTTGTGTGAGGTATATTAAGAATGTCTCTTTGAGGTCCACTTTGCTGTGTTTTAACCATCACAAAAATGGTTCTGGCCTTGCCTAAAGATAAGCAAGCTGTAGGCCATTTAGTTCATGCAGCAAGGTGCCTCGGCGATTAGTGGGGCACATATGTTTATTAAAACCGTCTGAGCTTTTCCTGTCACCGTCCACTGGTTGCTTTATTACAAACTTCTGGTGGCTAGTGCTTTCGAAATGAGATTACTGTTTATCCTATCAAAGCGCTCTAGCACCATGAAGTGCAGGAGGCCCAGGTGTAGCTACACCTTATGTTGGGGGCAAACCTCCAGGAATTAAGAGCTAGCCCTGGCATTCTGTCTGTCAGGGGTGTAAGCCTTAGTGCAAACGGGGGCTCTCCTGGTGAAAAATGTTATCAGCCATTTGAGGGTCAAAAGTACGACTTACCCGATTATTGCAATGTTTAAAACTAGAAATATAGTTGAAAAAGCACCTCAGTGGGTTTTGGGTAGGACCTGGCAACAGCAAGCAGATCAGAGGTTTCACACAGATTGTTTCCTCTCTGCGGCATCTTGTTGTCCTTGATCGTCATCAGTCATAGTCCTTGTATGGTTGGATCGCCCTCATCTGGGGGCCTGTTTGAATTATGTAGCCCATAAGGTGTTTGCCGGTACTCAATGTTGCTGAGGTGGCATCTGTTTCAAATGTTATAGCCTAACAAAGCTCTTTCACATAGTGTACAACTGAAAGCTGTAGGACACCACAAATACCAGGCCCCATACCATGTCCCATTATAATGGGTGACTGCACCTTGGATGAGGGTCTGGGCCGGGTCGTCCCACGCCGCAGTTAGGTAAAGTAACGCTGTTCTCAACATCATTGTTATGTAGAGTGGTAAAGACTGCGAATTGGCTGTATAGTGTGGACTTTCTCTGATTCTCCTCTCCCGCTTGCTAATAGTGTGTTGCGGGGGCAAGGTGAGGAAAACATGACGTAAAGGCAGGACGCAGTAAATAGGTATTAATCGGCCCAGTACATGCGTGAAGAAATCACCTCAAAATAACAGGTTCAACAATGAATCAACAGTCACAGGTCACACAAAGGCTCACAATGTCATGGTTGCATGCCGATCTGAATTATCTTATAGGCTGTGTATAAGTTCCACATGGATGGGAACCATCCTCACACAGCTGTGAACCATCCCCACGCAGCTGTGAACTATCCCCACACAGCTGTGAACTATCCTCACACAGCTGTGAACTATCCCCACACAGCTGTGAATGGTCCCTCCAAGCGCATGCGCACATGTGGAGGGGGTGGTGGGTTGAGTGGATAAATTAAAGGTGGGATGTAATATATGTACTGGAGGATCGAATGTGGTGGGAGGGGGGGGGGGTTAGTGTGTGGGGGGGTCTTGGGATGGTGTAGAAAATTGTTTGGGGAGGGGGGGCCGGGTGGGTGGCTGTGGGGTCGGTGTTTCAACATGGGAGTGGGGGGGGGGGGGGGGCAGTCCAGCCTGATTGGCTGGGACAGATCAGAATTAATTATTTTGGGGTGTTGCAATAGGGGTTGGGGTGTTGTAAGGTTGTCGGGGGTAAATGGATCTGGGATTTGGAGTTGGTTATGAAAGATAAAAGTCTTTAAATGGGAAATGGGGAAATTTTAATGTGTTATGAAGAATATATGCGTATTTTTTCGGATAAAAATATATGAAAAAGATTTTTAAGGATTATTTTAGTCGTCTTGATCTCCATAATGTGCCCGTAAGTTTTGTGCTCAGCTGGCTTATAGATTCGGGGTCCCTAGTGCAGTGGTATCATCCGTATGGAGGGGGTTAAAATAGTCGCGGGCGAATTACAATGTTTTGGATCATGCCCACGTGGACTTGTTCACCCAGGACAGTCATACTTTTGTAAGCTGTAAAGAGCCCACAGTCCCAGGGAGTACTGCAGCTGCTCATTTAGCCTGTCACCAGCGCGTGGCCCATTTTAATGGCGTGTTGTGAATATCGAACATTGGGCTTGCTCAAACTAGATGTAAAAATGATGTAGAAAGGTCAAGTTATATTTTGTAGCTTTAAAGTGATTTTGAATAAAAGGCTTAGATTGAAGAGAAGCCACAGATAGGCAACCCTGAAGTTGGCTATGTTTCAGTCTGCCTATTTCCCTCTAGGGGCGTGCTCATCTCTCATATAAAATCAGTGAATCTGATTTTGGGAACTTATGCTTGGTGTGAGGGGGAAAAATTGGCCTATTTTATCCCTTATAAGGTACAGCATGTACACGCTGTAGGCAAATTATATTGGTTATGATTAATTAAGGAATATGTGTTAGGGTAGGGTACCCGGTAAAGGTTGGGTGCCATAACCATTTTGATATAGCCGGTATTAATATATTGAGTGTTTTCTCAAGCCATTTTATCTAAGTTTGCTAAACAGAGGCCTTCCTGCCGTCGCGTCCAATAAAAATAAATAACAGGGTTTTATGTTCTTGCAACCTTCCCCGTCTGGGATTGGCAAGTTCGTGCTTGTGCACGCACCAAGTGATACATTGGTCCCGATAATCGACTGGTTTAATGAATACAAAAACCGCTTCATCTCCATATCGGGCATTGGGGCACTGCACCAGAAAAATATGTACAAGATCTATGTTATAGTAAGCCATGACTGAGAAATGGATAGACACAGAAAAAAATAATAAAAAATAATATGAGCAGAAGGAACACAAGGGATTTAACCAAAACTCCTGATTTATTGTATATAGGATTGAATTTAAGTCAATAGAACAAAAAGGATTTGTATTATTTAAGATTTTTAGGTGTAAGTGGTAAAGTGTTGTATATTATGACACCGGGTGAGGTGTGTAGGGTGGAAGGATGGGGGGGGGGGGTTGGAGGTGGGGGGGGGGGGTGTGCAATCTGCACTGGGGTTGGGTTATGTGGGGGAGGGGGCTGGTGATATATATAAGGGGCTGGTAATATGTTGGGGGGGGGGGGTTGGTGACATATAGGGAAGGCTGGTGCTATTTATAGGGGGGGTTGGTGATATGAGTATGGGGGTTTATATTGGCACCTATATTAAAGCTCCAGACAGGTTGTCAGTGTGTCTTCTATGGAGGCAATGATGCATAGAATATATTGGTACATTTACACCTATATGAAACATGTATGCATAAACACAGGATGCCAAGTACATGATTTTAGGTAAATTGCATTAGAATGGTCAGGGTAGCCAGACACTTGCATTCACTGGTCCTCCACTGTTAAGGTACAGGGGGTTCACCATACCAAGTGACTGCTAACATCTATCACCTCATGGGGGCACACAAATATACTCACAACCATCCTGCATATCCCCAATGGGAGGTAGGGTTGGTGGTTGGAGTAAGGTGCTCATTCACTGGTAGGGAGGTGTGTGAGTGGTTGGGTAAGGTGGAGGGGGGGTGGGGTGGTGTAGTGTCCATGTCTGGGACTGGGGGGTGAGTCATCACTCCAGTGGAGTTACTCCAGTAGGTCAGTGGGGGCTCGGTGAGGGTCAGAGCCCAGGGGTGGGGCCGGGTCCCTGTAGGGGTATGTGCAATCTGATGCTGTGGTTTCTCAAGATGAGTAGTTGGCATTATCCCGCTACTTGGGGTAGCTGAGGGGGGGGGTAATGTGTGTGTGTGTGTACGGCTCACACACAGGCATACAAATTCCAAATACATAGACCTGATGGTAATGATGCCAAGAGGTTGTGATGAAAAAAAGTGGATGGGTGTTGAGCCCATACAACAGGCATATAGCAACTAAACAGGGGTAACAGAGTATATGTTGTACTGCATATGCCTAGTGACTTCTGTCCTATGGGGACACTATGTTACCAATGCTATATGTGCAGTACTCAATATCTGCCTACCAGGTATTGTGAAATATGGTTTTCAACATGGGCCATTTTCACCCTGCCCTGTCATGTACATTGCAAAGGATTCCCTTTGTGAGATTACTGTGTGTGTGTGACACCCTGATCAAACCTGAAATCTCAGTGATACTCCAGCAGTAGTGTAACTGGACCTACCTTTATCCACCCTGGCCTCCAGGTAGGGTGGTGGCATATAGCAGTTGCACTCCTCCTGGGTGAGTGCCTCCAGGCTGGGGTGGTGAGACAGCACACTTGTCAGCAGGTCAGCTGATGGTGGTGACTCAGCTGCAGCCATGTGCTGTAGGTGGTGTGGTGGCAGTGGTTTATACTCCTGTGTGTGTACTGAATCAAACTCAATATCATGTGTCTCATTGTCACTTATGGCATGTGAAGAGGTTGTCTTCTAGTGGGGTCAGCCAAGCGGTTCTCACACCAGTGTTAGGTAGCTACTTGGGTTACCATAACTAGTATTTAGAGAAACACAGATGAGTAGAGTTGATTCCAGTTTTATTATCCACAGGTAATATTGCAGGAGATGTACAATCATGAGGCCTTATCAGCCTCTCCAGTGTATATGTATGTATGGTAAGACACTGCTCCTAGGTCCTAGTGGGTGCAGTGTGTGTCACCTCACCTAGGCCCAGAGAGGGGGTAGGGCAGCAGCACTACCCACCTCTCCTGTCTCCATGTAGAATACTACATGTAGCAGAGCCTCCAGCCACTGCTGGAGTAAGGGTGATCTCTGATGGTCTCAGAGGGGAGTATATACCCCTGCAGGCTGGCATGGAGCAACCCATACGGGGGTTGCGACATACCTGTGCCTGCCCGGTGTGTGGCAATGACCACACCCAGGGGTGAAATCCAGCCCACCCACAATAGGTGTGAGGGTAGGCGGGGTCACCCAGTGCACCTTAGGGGTATGATTTCTTAAAGATGAAAGGTAAGGTTTCAGTGCATCCAGCAGCACCCTGACACCTGCTAACAGACCTAGGCACAGGCCTGACCAGTGCAGACTGTTCAGATATTCACAGGATGGGGCGCCCCCCCCCCCCCCTGGAGGCCCTAGTGACACGAACCCCAGACCCATATTCCTCAGCTTCACTCGCCAACAGCACAAAGGTACACTATATAAAAATGTAAAAAAGCTGAAAACCATGCCACAATGGCATGGATTATCGGTGGGAGATGACCTCACATCTGCACAACAGGAGTCTTACAAGGACTTAAAGGTAGTGGCAGCCAATGCCAAATCATTAAACCATACAGTCAAACTCTCCTCCAAGGCAGTAACCATTGACAATAGATCCTACACACACGAGCAGCTTCCCTCTCTCCCAGATCCTCTAAAACTAGAGTCCATCAAAACAGTAAGATATGACGACAAAAACGCAATAGCTTTTCAGTCAAAGAAGACATAATTTTCTGCTTTAAAACGGTTTGGCAGCCATGCTGCCTGTGTCCACACACAGAACTGCAAACATGGACTCGGGGCTTAAAGGGGCATTCTCACCCCTCACACTTAACCACATGGTAGACTAGAACAGTACTAGAATTGTGAGTGGGATACACTCGGTGATCATGCCACTTTAAGGCTTGTACCAAATGATTCATTTATTGCAGTATTACGGAATAGACGTTTGTCGCCACCATGAACCATGGGCTATAGTCTAAATGATCCCTGAAATATGCCAGTAATATATGATACACAGAGAAAAGTAAAGGAGTCAAATGAGTCTCACATGTGGCTCTAGTAAAATAGAGAGTCAAACCGACTAATGACTCTGGTTGTATGTAGGGTCAACTTGACTCTGTACTATGAGTGCCAACTCAAGTTGGCCATTCATACAAGTGTCATACAAGAGTCAGTAGCTGTTTGATACTCCCATTTTACAAGAGTCACATGGGAAGGACAGTTGCCTCCTTTACTTTTCTCTATGTAGCAGTGTCTATCTTGCCTCACTATAGGGGAGTGATCATTTTTTATCAACAGGGGGGTTGGTGGGTTTGGGGGTGGACAAAAGAATTTGGACCCCTTGACCGGGGGAGGTTAAACAATTTGGACCCCTCTTGGGGGGGGGGGGTCAAAAAAATGCAACCTGTTTGGAGTCAAAAAGCCTGCGCGTTACTCGCGAGCCGATTTTCGGCCCTAAGGGGGGGGGGGTAAAAAACTTTTGACCCCTTGACCGGGGGGGGTGTAAACCCCCCCCCCCTCCCCATTGTTAAAAAATGATCACTCCCTAGACTGTTTAGACCACCACTAAGAGACACGCTATGGTATGGTGGCCAAGCTCCAGGTGGTATTTGGCAATGTCTTATATATGTGGGGGTCGACCCCTAAAATCGACAGGGCAACTTGGCCATTTCTTAAAATCAACAGGTGAGATGGGACCCAGTGACAAATGAGAATTTTAAAAATAGAGACAAGTGACATTTTATTAAAATCGACAGGCGACATGGGACCTAGTGGCAAAAGTTACAAATGACAGGAGAATTGCAAAGATGTGGCAACCTGGTACAATAATTTAAGCGACTTTTGAACAAACTTGGTAATAGTAAAAATGGTCTAAATTACTCTAAAAAAGCGGCTTTGTCACCTTGTGCCCTTGATTTCGGCGACTTTCCTACCAGAGGGAAAGGGGGGGTCTGCACCTGCAAATAGGGCCCCAGACAGGAGAAATCGACAAATCGACATGGGCCTAGTGACAAGGGACAAGACCCATTTCTTACAAATGACAAATGACATAGGTATTCCTTAAAATCGACAAGTGACATGAGGGCTAGTGACGTTTTTACAGTGTTAGTGACAAGGGACAAGATCTTTTTCTTAAAATCGACAAGGGACATTGGCATTTCTTAAAATCGACAAGTGACACAGCTATACTGAATCTGGTATCTGCTGGCGAGGCCGCCAAAGGGCCTGGCTAATGTGTTCTCTGTGGGAGTCTTGTAGTTATGGTCAGTGGTTACAGTGATATCTCAAATAAACCAGACTTCACACCCTATAGACCTCATCCTCCAGTGTATTTAATTGAAGTGTTAATGAATCTCTCCCTCCTGTCCCAACGTTTTATGGTCTATAATGACCGCACCAAAGGGATGATCAGCCTCCTCCTTTAGGTGTTAAAATTATCACTAATAAGGCCAAATAAAAAAAAAGTTTTGTTTCAGGTAACATGGGATGAAACTCTAGGGTCGGTAGGTCGGATTTTTTTTTTTTTTTACTTTTTTTTTTTTTTACATATCCCTAAAATTGACCCAAAAAAGTATAAAAATGGGAAGATTTTTTTCAAAACTTTTGAAAACCTAAAATTTACCCCCAAAAAGTGTAAAAATATAAAAATTTCTTCAAAATTGCATAAAAAAACGTAGGGTCGGCCCTGTTTACATAGGGTCGGTCGGGTGACCTGAAACAAACCTTTTTTTTTTTTTGGCCTAAAGGTACTAATACCCTCATACCCTATACCCCCTATCTAGGGTCCTCCAAATGAGCCTGTCTCCATAATTGTTGAAGTGGGTTGTGTGGGTGGTTGTTAGTGTGACACTTGGTCACCAGATGTCAGCCCTGTACAGCAGCCCGGTGTAGTTCCTGTTCTACACACCAGATGTCTCTGTGGTACACTCACACACCCTACGTGTACAACACAAGGTTTCTGAGAGACCTGACTCCTGGATAAAGGCATTGCCTACCTTATATAGTCGAGGCGACTCCATTCACGATAGCTCATTGGAGTCGGGGGGACTACTATTGGGTCTTTCCGTAGGTATGCACTCAGTTGGCCTGTGGTCATCCTATCTTCATAGGATGACCAGCTTGTGTGGTCATACCTATAGATAGGATGACCACTTTGGCCTTCATTGTTCATTATTTGTTGCTGCTGTCTAAGAAAAATACTGGAAATCCATCACAAAATTGTATTTTTTTGGCTGCTAGAAATGAGTACCAGCACCCACAATAACATAGCAATGTAGATTAAGGTGTAAGGTATTCATTTAATATTACTTTTATTGTTTGGAATAGAGTGGGGACTCAGGGAAAGTACTTCTTGTTGAATACATTTTTGACCCCCTGAATCTCGGCTAGGAGCGCCCAGTGACCCTCCAGCAGGCTGTAGGCCGATCAGCTGCAGAGGGTCACGGCAATGACTAACCTTATATATCCCACGTTGAGATTTTCATGGCATTGTGGCAGGTTGGTCATAGATCTCGATGTGTTGACTGTATGAAAATGACAGAAAAAAACCTTTACCATATCCTGTATTGACTAAAATAGAGTGTTGCCATCCATTATAATCACTATAGGTTACAAACAGGCTGATATTCAATACTTAGAGGATTGCGTGAAATGGTAACAGCACTGGGGGCATATCATCTATGGGTGTGCAGAGGGGTCCCCCTCAGGTCGGAAAGTCGCCTAAATTAAAGGCAAAAGTTGCAAAGTAGCTTTTTAAGACCATTTTCACTATAACCAAATTTGTCCAAAAGTCGCCAGGTCGCTTATATTATTGCACCAGGTCGAAAAGTCGCCAGGAAACAGCCCAGGTGAAAAATCATATATGATCCCATCATGAAACATTGTGCTTGCAGATTCTGTTTAAATTATAATAAACTTAAGATAGTATATTTATTGACAACATTGAAAAATAAAATTGACCTGTTTTCACTTTTCTATGAAAGGGGTCATCCCAAAAATATAAAAAATAGGGCAAAATTGTTGATTGATTTATATCAAGATTATTGCTTGTAACACAATCTAGACCCAATCTATTGAGACTCTATACCATGTGCAATAATCCAGGTAGTCCTCATATATATATGATTTCATGCCTGGAGGTTTCAAAGGTTTCTATTGGATTCAAATATGCCAAATATAATAAAAATATGCTTGTATTAAAACTAGCTTTGGAGTATTGCCGTCCCTCTGTTAGTACCATTTCTATTAACATACAGTTCTAAAATTAAATAAATATACAATATGACGCCTCACTGGCATTTCATAATCAGTCATAAATTGTATCAGAGAATATTGCACAGCTGCATAGATTGATATGGAGTCCAGGGGCCTGGCAACCGGGGGGGGGAGAGGAATGTCCCCACTTTTGACTACTGTACCGTCGTGTTTAAGCGCCCCGGCGCTTATAACTTTGGAGGGGTGTTTACCTCTGGCGCTTATACAAGACAGGTGCTTATTCAAGATCCAGTTTTAGTGCTTAAGAGTAATTTCAAGACCCTCATGCCACCGGCGCTTTAAAGGGGCGATCCATTAAGTATGTCACGCCCGAAGGGGTGGGGGGGTCTTTTTTTTTTGTGACAAAGTGTGACAAGGGGGTGGGGGTGTGTATAGGATTGTGTGACGTCACACTTTCAGATTTTTTTAAAACCATATATTAAATAAATGCTGCACTGCTGTATATGCACTGTGGGTACCACAGCTAGGTCTTCCAACATCAGAGGAAAGGATAGCAGTGCCCGGGGGTTGTATATTTTATATAGATGGGTGTGTGGCTGGCAAGGTTACATTTTGAGCAAGATCCCCCCTAGGGCCTATTAAGGGTCTGCTTTTTACAAGAATCCCCTTACCAAGTTTCACTTTTCACCAGAATCCCCATCACCAAGGGTCAATTTTCACCAAAACCTCCCTCACCAAGGGTCACTTTTTTGGAGATTTCAACAAAACCTGTCAAAAGAAAGGTCTCTTTGGAGTTCTCACCAAAATAACTTGAAATCAAGGTCACTTTTAACTAAAATGCCTTTTACCAAGGCTCACTCCTCAGAGAATCTTCTTAAACCTAGACACTGCACTAGGGGTCGCTTTTCTCCCTTGCCAGGGAAAATGATAGCTGGAGGGCCAGACGCACACCCATGTTGAAATAAAATTGAGGCCCCTTCCTCAGGAAGCAGTTCCAGCACACCTTATATTCCTGTGAAAACAGACAAGAATCCATGGAAAGAGGCCACAAAAATCTATTGTGCCACCGATACTTGTGTGATTTTGTTAATGCCTGTTTGAACAGTTGTAATCTGAAAGGGTTCTAGTCGATAAAATCCACTATTTTCCTGCCGAGGAGGACTTGAAGGATTTGACAGATATCTAATGTCATATTTTCAACACTTTAGTACCAATCTAATTGTATTAAATCTGGGTTACAATTTATATTCAATATAATGATAGACCTTATTGCACTACTTATCACAATATGTGTATGCATGGTCTTTTATATCATACGGTACTGGGGGGGGGGGGGTTCAGCAGATTTGTGACATACTTTTCTGGGGGGTGTTTGGGCAAGTGTGACAAAGTGTGACATGGGGGTGGGGGGGTCTTCAAAATGGCCAAAAAAAGCGTGACATACTAAATGGATCACCCCTTATACAAGACCGGCGCTTATTCAATACCCGGCGCTTATACGCGACGGTACGGTAACCCTAAAAAAGGTCAAACCAAAAAGGTCAGTTAAGGTGGATCGCTACCTCTTGAATATGGACACACTGCGCAGGTAGCTGCGCATGTAGCTTAAATATTTCAGAATGAGCTGATTTTAAATAACTGGGTACATATATATGCTGACTACCGTAAATTCTCGCGTATAAGCCTAACTCGCGTATAAGCCGCACCCCTAACTTTGACAAATTGATCAATGTTTGTCTGCCTTGTAGGCAATATGGAGGCTACTTGCCTCCCCAGTAGCATCTCCGCTGGTGACGGCAATCGATTGTCAACTGGAGTAGCCCTCAGGTTCAGGAGGGCCATCTGGACATTCTCTTTTGTCTTGATGCATTTTTTTATCACTGACTTGACCCATCGTATCTGGCGTTCTATGAAGCCATTTGACTGGGCATAGTGTGGCGAGGACGTTGTATGATTGATTCCCCAGTGACGGCAGAATTTCTTGAATGTCTCACTGGCATATTGCGGCCCATTGTCGGACCTAACCTTGTCTGGTCGGCCAAAGGTACCGCAGGCCTCCTCCACTATGTCCTTAACTACCTCAGCTGTGACGGGTGCTTGTATTTCTTTGACAATTGGGAATTTTGAGTAGTAGTCGGATATAATTATGTATTGGCGCCCCTTTATCTCAAACAAATCTGTCCCTATGATTTGCCAAGCACGGGCTGGAACCTTGCTAGTTAACATTGGCTCCCTTCTGCTATCATCTTGGTCCTCCTGGCATACATCGCAGCCTTTTACCAACCTCTCTATATCATTGTTTATCTTTGGCCAGTAGACTGTATCACGTGCCAGCAGCCGTGTCTTCTCTATGCCTAGATGACCACGGTGCAGTTGGGATATGATATCCCCTTGCATGCTCTCCGGGACAATGATTTGCCTTCCTTTGAATAGGACTCCATCATGAAGACCAATGACATCTCTATAGGACCAGAACACTCGGAGGTCAGTTGGCAGGTCCCCAATCCTTTCTGGCCAACCACGGTACACTACCTCTGCAAGGGCATTAAGCACTGGGCATCGTTGGGTCTCTCGTCAAAGCTCCGCCTGCTTGCCTGGGCTAAAGCTGATGAGGTCAAATGAGATTCCGTCAACACGTAGATCCAGTTTGACTTCCGATTTATTGTTCGGGTTTGGAAGTCGTGATAGAGTGTCTGATAGGACCATCTCCTCTCCTGGCCGGTATACCACACTGTAATCATACCCGAGTATCCTCAGCAACATCCGTTGGAGTCGAGGGGGTGCTGGTATAATAGGCTTCCTACAGATCATTTCAAGGGGTTTGTGGTCAGATACAATTGTGAAAGATCTGCCATACAGGTATGTATGGAACCTTTCTACCCCATGCACAAGAGCTAGTGTCTCGCGCTCGATGTTGCTATAGTTTGATTGTGTCTTGGTGAGTGATTTGGAGGCAAAGGCTATAGGCTTGCCCTCCTGTATCAATGCTGCACCAAGGCCCTTTTGTGATGCATCCACCTCCAACGCTATTGGTTTGGTGGAGTCATAGAAGGCCATTTTCGCTTGGTCAGATATGGCTCCTTTGAGCTTCTCAAACGCATGCTGATGGTCGTCTGACCACTCGAATGGGACATCTTTTTTGAGCAGATCCCGAAGTATGGCTGCTTGTGTACTGAGATTTGCGATAAAGGATCCCAGATATGTTAGTAGGCCTAGGAAGCGTTGTAGGTCCTCTCGGTCTTGTGGGACTGACATCTCATGGATATCCTTCACCTTGGCCGGATCTGGTGATACCGTGTTGTCGCATATAGGTGCCCGGGCAGCTATTTATTTGGACACCCCCATAGACCCGGCTCCTAATCAAAGCAGGCAGCTATTCAAGGCCCGGCAGCTATTGTTTTAGGAGCTGAGCCCCGGGAGGGAAGTAGGGAGAGGTGTGTGGGGGGGGGAGGGGGGAGGTGTGAGTTGACACGGAGCAGACGGGAGGGGGGGGGGCAGCGTCACCCGTGGTGTGGCGGTGCTCCCTGTAACCTGACCCCTATGCTACCACTAACATTTCTCTTTTATCTTTACCCTTCTACCCACCCGTAACAGACATAACAACACCACAATTTATGTGTTAAATATTGTATATCCCATACAGTGTTTGCATCTGTATGGACATCCTCTAGGAGTTCTTTTATGATGGCGTTTTGTTTTACTTTCCCCCTATTGTAGCTTCAATGAGTGAGCTTGTACTGTCTACTATAGTATAAACATAGTATCCTACTGCAAACTCACGTGCTGTCAGCAAGGTGAGCTAATCCAAGTGTCATTAAGGGGTAGCCCACATCGAAATACATTGTTCCTCATAACCTCAGTAGCCATGGCTGGAGAATCACCATCTCGGAAAAGAGTATTGAAGTGCTATACCATAGCTTTTAAAGTGGAAGCTATTGACTACTTTAAAAGTTGTAATAACAAAGAGGCTACAGCCAGGCACTATGGAGTCGATCCCAAGCAGATAAGAGAATGGGTGAAACATGAAGACAAGTTAAGGACATCATTGTGTGGTCAATCTCCACAGGGACAGAAGGCCAAGAAGAAGAGGCTTGAGGGAGGGGGTCGTAAGCCTATCTCTGAATCCCTAGAAGAGCAACTTGTTGAGTACATTGATGAATTGAGATGTAAGAGCCTAAGAGTTACATCCAAGATGGTTCAAATCAAGGCCCAGGAGTTGTTCCGGACAGAGGAGGTAGCAGAGGAGAGCAGGCAGGAGTTCTTCAATGCTAGTAGGGGATGGTTGTACAACTTCTTCAAACGAAACAGTATCTCCATCAGGAGGAAAACTTCACAGGCTCAAAAGGTAATAATTCATTTTAATAAATTTACATGTCTACTGCTATGTTTCAATGCCACCATTAATTCTCAGAGCCATGCACACAAGGGTGATTTACTGGGCCCGGCCGTGGGGGTACCCCATGTCTCGGAAATGGTGTTGGGTGGCCGGGAGGGCGGTGGAGTGACTGCCGACTGCACGTGGCAGGTGCAGGCGTCATTCTCTGCTCCCCCAACAGTCTACTCCTGTCTGTCTCCCGTAGCCCCCCCCCCTACACACACACACGTATCAGACATGTCTACCCTAGCTGAGCCTTTATTACAAGCTGTGCCCAGCCTGTTACTGCATCATGCCGACCCTTCAGGAGTGTAGGGTCGGCATGATGCATTAAAACACTGTATAGGCATTAAAGGGGTTAATGCTCTGTGCCCTACACAGTTTATATGCTAAAGAGTAAGTGTTTGTGTGGGAGCAGGGTGTGATTATCAGCTATGACGAGTAAACCTGTGTATAGGGGAGATTTGAGTTGTAGTTTGCACCTAATGGTATCTTATACACAAGTAACTGAAACTTCTGGTTTTGTATTTCAGGTGCCTGCCGATCTTACTCCCAAACTGATCAACTACATCCTCTTTGTGCGAGCTCTGCGGATCAAACACGAGTACAACCTGTCTAGCATGGGGGCTATGGATGAGACCCCCATCTGGATGGACATGGCCGGTGATACCACTGTGGAAAAGGTGGGATCCAGGACAGTCAGTGTCAAGTCTACTGGGCATGAGAAGGCACGTGTCACTGTGTGCCTTACAGCTAAGGCAAACGGGGCAAAGCTGCCCCCCTTCCTGGTGTTCAAGGGGGTCAGGATGGACAAGCAGCTGGAAGGTGTAGAAGGGGTGATCAGTGTGATGGCCAGGAATGGTTGGATGACAGAGGAGCTGACCCTGCTCTTCTTAGACAAGGTGTGGGGGAAGTTCTCATTTACACGACGTCTTCTCTGCTGGGATGCCTTCAGGTGCCACAGAACAGATACAGTGAAGCAGAAGCTGGCCAAGGTGGGCACTGACATGGCACTGATACCTGGTGGGTGCACTGGGATCATCCAGGCCCCTGATGTGTCCTGGAACAAGCCCTTTAAGGCTTACTACCGTGAACTCTATGAGGCTTGGCTGCGGTCTGATGCTGTAGAGTTCACCAAGGCCGGCAACATGAGGGCACCTGCAAAGCACCTGGTAGCAACATGGGTGCAACAAGCATGGGCCAAAGTGCCGACTGAAGTAATCATTAAGAGCTTTCAGGTGTGTGGAGTGACCAATGCTCTGGATGGAACAGAGGACCAAGACATCCTCTGTATGCGTGAGAATGAGATAGCCCACAGCTGTCTCAAAGAGCTCCAAGAGAAGGGAGCTCAACTGGTACAGAATGGTGGGGATCTGACCGACCTTCTGAACAACACTGAGGAACTTGGATCAGTAGGATCCACTGAGCAGGAAGATGAGAACCTTCTAGTGGTATCAGATGAGGACTAGTGACATTTGTAAAATGAACACAAAAGGACTTGATCATGTGAAAAGTGACGTTTATACTTCCAGTAATAACGGTCATCAAAAGTAGGCTATGTAGACTACTCTAGTATTGAATTGACTTGCACAGATACGTGTATACTAAAGTAATAAAAGGAAGTGAAGATAATACATATCCTTTGTTATCCCTCTTTTAAAAAATTGCATTATTTTAACTTCAATTCCGATTAGTATTATACAATTTGCATTACATCACTTTGCGTTTTGATGTGTATTATCAGATTCTACTTAAAATTACCTTTCCAATGATATATAATATGACTATACAGACCTGTGATAACCTGACACCCCAGGCACCTATTCAAGGCCCGGCACCTATTGATTTCAAACCCCTATTACCCCCGGCTCCTATTCAAAACAGGCACCTATTCAAAACCCGGCTCCTATATGCGACAATACGGTATGCCATCTTTGCTGTACACGTTTCCAAAAAAGGAAATTGACTGCTTCTTTATAGCACACTTTGCCGAGTTAAAAACAAGACCATGCATCTTGGCAGCTTCCATTAGCTTCAGGAGTCTAGCATCATGCTCATCTTCTGTGGAACCGAAGACACAGATATCGTCAGCGATGCCAACACATCCATCGAGATCCTCCAAAATCTCATCCATTCGTTGCTGGAATATGTCTTGGCTAGTGTTCAGGCCAAA
Organism: Harmothoe impar; assembly: GCA_947462335.1. Taxonomy (NCBI): domain Eukaryota; kingdom Metazoa; phylum Annelida; class Polychaeta; order Phyllodocida; family Polynoidae; genus Harmothoe; species Harmothoe impar. Next base: position 68,617,576 of record OX381718.1, on the reverse strand, counting down.
TGGCAACCTCTGAAAACAATTTCTACCAATAGGTGTGCGGAAAGTCGTAAGTAACTGACTGCTCTCCTCCAGAGGAACACTCCAATACCCAGCCTTTGCGTCCAGTTTGCTGAAGTATTTCGCGCCTGTAAAGAATGGGTTGATTTCCTCTAATGTGGGAGTCTTATGAGGACATCTTTTAACCGCATTGTTGAGATGTTTCGGATCAAGACATACCCTCAAGCTACCATCACCTTTCGTGCTATAGACAATGCTTGAGCACCAGTCGGTATGTTCCTTGACTCTTCTGATTATGCCATTCTTCTCCATATTTCCTAACTCGGCCTTGATTTTGGGAAGAAGGTTCACATTACACTTCCTGGGACGGTCAATGTACGGCTCTGCATCAGGTTTGAGCAACATCTTCGCTGGGTCTGTGAACCTTCCAATCTGGTCAAATTGGCAAGGCTATGACTTTTTATGGTCCTGCAGGGAGTTGACCCTCCGGCTTGGCTGAGCCAATATGGTCTCAACATGACAGTTTATAGTTACTACGTTGAGTGCCTCAAACATAGGAAGACCGAGCACAACCGGTCCTGGCACATCAACAACGTAGAACGTTGTGCGTACCCAGTCTCCTCTGCCGTACTTGCAGTCGCATGTGAGCTTGCCGATACATTTAATGTCTTCTCTAAACCAAAATATTTATTTTCTAATTTTTAGAAATAAATATCTCCACCCAGAGATAGTCAAAATCCCCCAAGATCCAACAAGTTCTTTGGATCCAAAGGGAGGGACTACTTTTGGTTGCCCAACAAAGGGCACAGGCTCAATGATTGTGACCTGCATTCATTGATCCAGCCAATAACATTACAGCAAATTAGAACAAGTGAACATGTGACCTGCCGGTCAGGCAAGAGAGCGGTAAAATTGACTTACCTGGTCAGATCTGGATGTAGTAGCGGAGCACCAACAACCCCGTCCTTTCACCATTTGTCTTCACCGGAATAGGCTGTTAGCTTAGTTTTGCCCACAGGTGACAACACGTCATCAGGGTCGATGTCCCCAAACATCTGCTTAAAAGTGCGTATTGGTAATGCGTTGCCTTGGGCACCAATGTCAAGCTTCAGCCTGAGACCCTTTGTGCCGTCTAACCCTGGACACTTAATGCCGATTGTAGTATACGCTTCATCGCGCGTAGATCTGGATATGGCGTCAAAACACTTATCAGACATCTTAATGCAGTAGAAACTTTCTGAATAGTTACCAGGGTCACTTGCGTCTGAGCTACCAGGTGTCTCATTCTCCTGTGTAGCTACTGCATGTACATTCCTCCTCTGCTTCCCTGCGTTCGGATAGTGTTTCTGGGGCTTGGAACTGGATTTGCTTTGAGTGTTCTGGCCTCTGTTGCCAGTGTCTTCGGTCTTTGACCTGCAACATTCTACCCAGTGTCCTTGTTTCCCTCATCCTGAACACTCATCCCTGAATGCCGGACATCTTCGGTATGCGTGGTGGCGACCACAGTTCCAACAGGGCTTCTTTTTGGAGACGTGATCTATAGAAGTCTGGTCAGTCGTGCCCTCGCGAAGAGTTCGGATCTGTTCATTGCCTTTCTCGGTTGCTTCATGCCGTCGGCCAGTGTTGAGAGTTTCTTGCAGTGTCAGTGTTTTGTCTTTATCCAGGAGTTCCCGCCGGAACTCTGCAATGGGAGTGCTCGCAATGACAAGCTCGATAATACGCTCTTGCAACTCTGCGTCTGTAAACTCACAGCGCAAGCCCTGCGTTCGTGCACATGTGACAAAAGCATCAAGTGACTCACTGCTCTTCTGTCGGTACTGCATCAAATTTAGTCGCTCAATACGAAAATTTACCGCAACTCTCAGCTGTTTCTCAAACAGATCCCATAATTTCTCCGGTTTCTTTTGATCTACTTCGCTAAGGCCAGATGCATTAATACGGCGTAAACCCTCTTCTCCTACACTTATCTTGATTTTTCTGGCTATCTTGGAGGCATCAGTGACTTCGTTATCTTCACATACCAAGAGTAGCCTCTGCTTAAAAAGTGTAAATGTCTCTGCTACATCAGAAGCATCCCAATTCATAGAAGGGTATTTGGCAGCCATTTTGATAACACTAGTTTTGGTATGGTGCACTGGAGCTATTTGTGTCAGTGGCACTAACTAGCACTTAACAATCACAGTTTTGGTATAGGCCTAAGTTGCATTGGACACTACACAACTTGTGTATATGACCGGCTCCACACTTGATTGGGTTTACTTGGCAGACTTGGGTGATATGAAGGCTTGGCTTTATGTGGCTGTAAACACACAAGGATAGCCTAGGACATGGACACACAAAGATAGCACATGGTCTGATGTGGGGAAAAGAAAAGGTGCTCTACTCACAATTCTTGGTGTCCCACAACATCAAATATGTGGCACACAGTCTCTTCAAACATCCTTTTACCGCTAGCCACCATGAAGTGATATTGATAAGTAAAAGGAGGCAGTTTAGTTTGGTTTAAGATGACTTGTATTTATGAACCATGTGCGCCATCCCGCTCGTCGCCCAAGTGCCCCCAAAGTAGTGACGTCACAACATGTGTACGTCGGTATTGTCATGTTATGTACTTGTGGTTGTATCACCGGCGCGGGAAAGCAGTCAGAGACGCTGCTACGAAGTAGTGACGTCACAGTTATCTGTATTGAATAAATTACTTCCAGACCAGATCGCCTTCACTTAACATTACATGGTGGCATAGCGGCGGGATTTTGCCAATTCTAGGCCCCTGATTGTAGCTACAGCTACAGGAAGGGGCACGAATGACAAGTAAATCCCAAGGAACAAATGTAGATACCGATCCTTAGCCTAAAATAGGAGAAAATTGGAGATTGAAGGATGTAAAGTGAGTGAGCGGAAATAGAGGTAAATACTATACACATGCATAGAAATCGCCACGACGTGGCCACGTGTGCATTTTCGGAAGTCAAGAATTCGGGAAAAGTATCATAAAAACTTCATTCTGTATAGTCGACAGTGTTATGATAACAGTCAGTGAAAATCTCACATAAAAAAAAAATTGTGTACTTTGGATTGACTATTCAGTGTGAATTCGGGAAAAGTCATAAAGTGAACCGTGAATCAACAAAGTCTAAAGTCAAAGTAGGCTAATGACAGTTGTGTACCAGGTTGTGTATCGACTTTGTGTAGGCCTATCAGTATCAAGTGAAATGCACAGTGAAGCATCACAAGTACCCCGGGTACAGTGACAATTGAATAATGTGAATTTGGGAAAAAGGAATATATAGCCCAACAAGTCAACAAGGTGTCGATAATAGTTATAGTGACAAGTGTAGCCTATATTGTGAATTAGGGAAAAGTACAACCCATCATCATCAAAAGTGACATTTGCAAAGTGAAAGCGAATGTTGTGAAATCGGGACTAACAGGAAAATCGGGACCACAAAGGTGCCCCCACATCTGATCGTACAGGTGTGCAACACAAGACAAATCGGGACCACAAAGGTGCCCTCACATCTGATCATACAGGTGTGCAACACAAGAGGAAAATCGGGACCAAAAAGGTGCCCCCACATCTGATCGTACAGGTGTGCAACACAAGAGGAAAAATAGGGACCACAACGGTGCCCCCACATCTGATCGTACAGGTGTATAATCCAAAAATGGACAAAGACCTAAAAAAGGCAGGGACCACAACGGTGCCCTCACATCTGATCGTACAGGTGTGCAACACAAGACAAATCGGGACCACAAAGGTGCCCTCACATCTGATCATACAGGTGTGTAAAAGAAGAGGAAAATCGGGACCACAACGGTGCCCTCACATCTGATCGTACAGGTGTATAAACAAAGGGAACAATCGGGACCACAACGGTGCCCTCACATCTGATCGTACAGGTGTGCTCGTCAACGGCAGCGGAGTACGCACCCGACAACCGGGTGTGCTCGTCAACGGCAGCGGAGTACGCACCCGACAACCGGGTGTGCTCGTCAACGGCAGCGGAGTACGCACCCGACAACCGGGTGTGCTCGTCAACGGCAGCGGAGTACGCACCCGACAACCGGGTGTGCTCGTCAACGGCAGCGGAGTACGCACCCGACAACCGGGTGTGCTCGTCAAAAGGAACAATGTATGCACCTGACAACCAGGTGCTTCTATCATCAGTAACCATGTATGCACATGACAACCAGGTGTGCCGTCATCAGTGATATAAATTAAGCTATGAAAAGGAGAAGTATCCGAGGAAAGTTTCCAAGAGACTGAGAAATTTTATTGTGGTTTATATTTACAGTGATTTATTTTTATAAAAAGGAAAAAAATACCCTCGATTTGTTATTTCAAGTGTGTGTTAAACCTAGCATGCATACATATTGATTGGAACAAGAGACTGATCCTAACACAACGAATATGAGGTCACCAAGAAAGACCTTGATAGAGGAGAGACTGGACTAATGTATCATGTTATTATACCACATAGGCCTATATATTAAGGCATTTCAAGTTACATCCTAAACAGAAGACTCAGACGTTACCAACAAGGACTTTATTGATAGACTTGAAATATCATATTGTGTTTAACATAGACTCAAAGGACTGAGCTATCATTACATTTAGTATATCAAAATATCTATTGTTTCATCCTTTATGGAAAAAGGGGGATGTCATGTTATGTACTTGTGGTTGTATCACCGGCGCGGGAAAGCAGTCAGAGACGCTGCTACGAAGTAGTGACGTCACAGTTATCTGTATTGAATAAATTACTTCCAGACCAGATCGCCTTCACTTAACATTACAGGTATCACAACAAAGAGGGGTCAGAATTTTTTATTCCCCCCCCCCCCCCCCCATCAGGAGGGGTCGGAAATTTTTGCACCCCCCTGTAACTAATAGGGGTCTAAATGAACACTCCCTTATTGGCCCAAAACAGATTAAATTTGTTTGACCCCCCCCCCCCCCCCCGCCGAGGTGTCCAAATGTTTTACAACCCCCTCCCCCCCCCCCCCCCCCCGTCAAGGGGTCCAAATCCCCCCGCCCCGTTGTTAAAAAACACCTTCTCGCCCACCCGAGTCAACACAAGCGTTACATATACACGCGTCAACATTTCTCAGACATTACACACTACATTGTAAATAACCGAGCTATCAACCGTTGCCAACCCCAAAATTCCCCAGTTCCCTGACATTATCTGGGAATCCGAGTTGACTTTTGGTGGCGGGAGTCCCCTGCTCTGTGTGTACACCATGACGTCACGGCGTCTGACCCCGACCCGGAAACAGAACAAAGCAGCACTCCGGTCGTACATAACATAGTTCTCTACACAGCTACAAGTGTACAAATATTTACTTGTAATCTTAGAATTCAGAATCGGCCATTTTCATCCAAATCAACAACACACCATTACATGCATGTAGAACTGCAGATTGCGGTAAAACGGCGGGTTTTGTTTACATAGGGTGATAAGGTGCGGCGTAGGAACACCCCCACAGCAGAAAGTAGTGCATGGCGGACTTGATCGCGGAGAAGAAAGTGTGAATCTGGACGAATATTTGGAGTATTTCGATCGGCGATTTGACGGTCATCTCGGGGCCTGGGACGGGAATTACCTCAACTCGTAGAAGCCCGAAGTCATCATGTACGGACGGTATTTACTTCTGGGCGTCTGCCTGGTGCTGTTAGGGGACAGTTTGGACGCTAAGGTAAGAAGCTCGCCGCCCGGAGTCTTGCCATCACCTGAGACTAAGGGTTTGTTGTGGGGGACGGGGTGAGAGGTTTCACCAACTTGAGACATCTAAAACACCCTCCTCCCCATCCCCCTGCCAACATACGCTAATTCTACACCATCTAGACGTTTCTGCCGATATAACATTGCTATCAGTAGGCCATTAAAATGGGTGTGGGCTTTGTGGGGGTTTTACCAAGGGGTGAAATAGATGCCCGAAGACGGCGGAGTAGTGGGGTCGGGCTGTCAACATGGCCGCGGAATGGGGTTGGGTTGGGGAGGAGGATGCACTCTGGAATTCTGACTCTGTTTTTCCTGAAGGTCTGCCAATAATCGTACACAGACAGTGGTCCGACTGTCAGTGGGTAGAGTACTAACTCTAGATGGTAGATCTGTGTGGGATAAATGTCAAATGAATCTGACAGCAGGTTTCTGATAGAATTGACAGGGCTGGCACTCAAGTGTCAAATCAGCCCCCCCCCCCCCCCCCCCCCACACACACACACACATACACACACGCACCTACACACCCCCTCACTGTGACTGTCTATGAGTGGGTGAACTGAACAGATTCAATCAAGTAGGGCCTACACATATATATGTAATGCTCGGTATGCATTGCTCATACCTACTAATAGTAAGTCTAAGTCCTAGCTGCTCGTAGTACTAGGTCACTTGACTCTTGAGTCATTTATTACTATCAGTAACCTAGCCCTAGGGCTAGGTCCTACTCCTGGGGGGGGAGGGGGGTGGGCGTTGTTGCCTGTTCGGTTTTCAGTCAAGTCAGAATTCTGCCCCCCCTCCCAGCTGTCAATAAAACGTACTATTAAAAGCTCAGGTGACAGGTCCTTGTAATGTAAATTGTAATAATATAATCCACTTAACATCAAAATATGTTTGTCCTTGTATTATCAATCCAGTCAGTAGGCCTACTGACAGTAGGCCTACCGGTATCAGTTTGACTACCGGTAGGCTTATAATGTGTTTCTGTGAACTGTATGTCACTGTCAGATAGTGTAGCATATAAACAGATACTTAATTATTTAGAGGACATGATGGTTTCATGATTTGGGTACATCAACTCTAGTATAGGGATGGGCGCCGCGCGTCCGCGCTGGCCGTCACTGTATCTGCCACCATAGTAAACTAACATTTTTCTAAAAACTCATTTCGGGTACTAATAGTTCTTTGAAAATTATGAAAACTTTACACCTAGTGCAGAATCGTTCAAGGAATCCGATTTTCTTGGTCTCATTCTTGTGAAATGAATTTTAAGGTTAGTTTGAGGTGCGTTTCACGGGTGTCGCGGTCTCAATAGTAGCGCGGATTTTACACTGCTACCCTGCAGCAACAGCTTTTTTTGAGCTTATTTTCGGCCAATCAGCATCCAGTAAAATCTGAAGTCCTTAAAGAATGTGTCTACTTCCGGAATCAACAGAAAACAGCTGGAAAATCGAACAAGGTGGGTGCAATTCATGGATTTCAATTTTGTGAAGTGATTTTGTCAATGTAAAATATTTTTCTTACTGTCCTAAACCCCCACCAATTTGATGATAAATGTGTTTACTAACAGATTACAGTGGTTACAGTAATGTATGAGGTCGCTGAAAGTAGCTAAAAGTAGTTTTCTATGGAGAGGTTGCCCGAAATTGTAGGCCAGCCAGGTAGCCATTGTAGCAGGGTAGAGGGGGAGGGGCACAGGCTGAGGGAGGTGAAGTGAAAACTCATGTACACTCGTTTTACTCTGGAACTATGCTATTAAACCTACATATTGTTGTTGGTAAATGTATATGCTATCAATTTGTTGTAGTTATATTTATGTAGGGCATTGTATCAGGTCGCTCAGAGCGATTTTCTGAGGGCAGGTTGACAAATTATACTACCTGCTATGCCTATGGCCGCCATTGCACCACTGAAGTGAAGGGGGAGGCCTAGGGGGGTAAATATAAATTGATGTTGAATCGTTTTTCTTTGGAACTTTGCCATCAAACCTACATATTATTTAAGTAAAATATGTTTCCTATCAATTTCTCATGGTTATATTAATATAGGGCAGTGTGCCTGGTCGCTCATAGCCATTTTCTGATGCCATGTTGACAAATTAGACTAGCTACCTGCTATGGCCGCCATTGCACTACTGAGGGGGAGAGATTGAGTAGCTGGCCGGGGGGGGGGGGTATAAATTCATGTAGAATCGTTTTACTTAAGATCTTTGCTGTTAAACCTATATGTTATTGTAGGGAAATATGTTTCCTATCAATTTCTCATGGTTAGGGAGTGATCATTTATTATCAACAGGGGGGTTTGGGTTTTGAGCCAAAAAGCCTGCGCGTTACTATGCTTCAAAGGGCCCGCGCGCGAGCCGATTTTCGACCCTAAGGGGGGGGGGGGTAAAAAACTTTGATCCCTTGACCGGGGGGGTAAAAAATTTTGCACGCTCCGCGCGGAAACCCATCCCCCCCCCCCTGTTGTTAAAAAATGATCACTCCCTTATATTAATGTAGGGCAGTGTGCCTAGTCGCTCAGAGCTGTATTCTGATAGTAGGTTGTAGGGATAGCATAGCCATAGGGCTGCACACTCAAGTCGAGTCTACTGTGTTATATTTAAGGGCTATGTACAATGATTAACCAGCTGCCAATTAAGTTATCTTGTGTAGAAATGCCCACTGATTCAGCATATGCATGTAATTGTTGGCTGTGTGTATATCTTACGACTAATGACTACCCCAACTAAATTTCAGATCCACCACAAAAGGCGACTTCAGCATGTCCATGTCATTGGCTACCTGTCCAGACAGTGATGATGAGACGCAGATAGAAAGCACACTGAACCGGCGGATAACCACACAATACTCTCAATCCATAGACGTCCCAGTCCAGGTAACCATACAGTATTTTCCATTGCCAAATCCTTGGCTATAACCCACATATAAACTACACCTAGACTTTGAGAAAATTGTATAAGCCGTACTTGGGTACTGAGAATTGCTAATGCTGTAGTGAAGTATAAAATCTTGTGTGTATGAGCAACTAACTTTAGAACATGCACTTTCAGTACTATATATCATTATTCTAGCTCATTCTAATACATGTTTGGTTCCAGTACCTTGAAGACTGTGAAGACGGTCAACGCTGGTTGTTGGACTACGAATCGGACTCACAAGACTGTGAAGACGCTCAACGCTGGCCGTCGGACTACGAATCAGACTCACAAGACTGTGAAGACGCTCAACGCTGGCCGTCGGACTACGAATCAGACTCACAAGACTGTGAAGACGCCCAACGCTGGCCGTCGGACTACGAATCGGACTCACAGGAGGTTCTCGCTAATTGCACAACTGACTACGCATTGACAAACGTAAGTGTGTTAACATTGTATTAACATTGGTGAGATTTCCTATTAATTCAGGCCCAGAAATTAACCCGCATGATTTGTCCAGATCCATTTAGAAAATAGGGGTACCGTAAAACCCCTCCTCTAAGACGACCCTGTTGGGCGCTATTCACCAATCGGCGCAGAACGCCAATATTGACATTCTGCGCAGCGCAATTTGAAAATAGTGCAGAAAATAAGTTAAAGCCAATTTTGTGATACGGCCGTGAGCGTAACTTTACTCTCGGCCATAATACAAAAGCAGCCGTAGCTCATCTTCTCCTGCTCTGATAGAAATTTCGATAACACCATCATGTTTGCGCAAAAATTCTGCTCTAGAAAGGTCACTTCTAAAGAAATTTTGGGGGGGGGGGGAAAAAATCGAAAATGGCAATGATTTTATTCTCAGAAACTCAGTTACGTGAGATACATGCCCATAGACTAATCACCAACATGATATAATCTGAATTTTGATAACAACAGATTGACCTACAATATATTTTGCTCTAGATAATGGGGGTGGATGGCTAAGGGTCAACATTTTTAACCCCCCCCCCCCTTAAGGCCGAAAATCGGCTCGCGCGCGGGCCCTTTGAAGCATAGTAACGCGCGGGTTTTTTGGCTCAAAACTGGTTAAATTATTTTTACCCCCCCTCCAAGAGGGGTCCAAAGTTTTTTGCCCCCCCCCCCCCGGCCAAGGGGCCCAAATCGACATGGCACAGGACAGGCTCTTAAAGGTGATATGGGACATGAGAATTTAAGTGACAGGTGACATGCCCATTTCTTAAAATCGACATCTGACATGGGGACCCCCCCCCCATCTATACCCCCTAGAAAGGCCTAGTTCTCTTTTTTTTTACAAGAATTTTTCACTGTAGGAGGGCCTATTACGCTAAATTGATATAAAAAAGACCTTCCCCTACAGGTTTAGATTCGATCTAGACCCTAAATCTAGCTATTATAATCTAGGCTAACACCTGATACGCCTATACCAGCAAGCACCATCAGATCTTGCGATAGACAGTACTAGGTGTTTACTTGCCAAGTATCCAACACACATCAAGGGCCCAATGATTGAATAAATGTCAACCATGGTTCCCCTGTGTTTCCCAACTCAGATCTATGTCAACTCAGATCTATGTCTCATCGTCCCTTTTACCTTTAATATGATCTCTACCTCCTTGCTAGGATAATAAGAAATATATTGTATTTTACAGTAGGGACTATGATGGCCCATTAACTCTCAAAATGGTGCATTGTTCTAAGGAGTGCGCCATTGTCCCACTGAAAAAAATCCCTGTCTTTTATGTTTTTATAGGCGACAAGCACTATATATGGTGGATATGACATAAATCATAGTACTTTCATTTGAAAATAGCACATAATCAATATCACTCAACCTTTTTCAATACGCATTGGTTTACAGCAGCCAACCGACTCGGACGATGCGCAGCAGTGGTTCTCGGAGGAAGAGTCTGGCGAGATTCTGATAGACACCCCACGTAGAACAGCCCCAAGCAAGGTAAGCTAAGTTAATTAATAATCCCTAAAGGGAAGCATAGCGATGTAATACTCTTTGTCATAAAGATGCCTGAATGCAGCCCAGGTGAGTAAATTTCCAGGGCTCGATTCATGTATTATGCCAAACTTTTGTGATTTATCAACCCCACAGGTTCGACATGATCAATACTTGGATGCCATAGACACAAATTTCTCACCATATTTCAATACATTATGTTGGCAAATGGGTATAACGTTTTCTTTTCTGGTGTGACCCTTTATGGATGGCTTATCTTTAAAAGGCATTATTTGCTGGCATGATGCACCAACGCAGCCCTGGCGAGCAACTTGTCAGTGCTGCATTGGTGCATCATGCCGACACTCCGAGCGTGTATGAATGCAGTTACTCGCGAGGGCTACATTCATGCAGCACAATAACAAAGAAATAATCCACTAACACATTCTGCCCTCCTTAAAGTGGCTATATCCGTTTTATACCAAATTCTATATCCTAACCAAAGATGTTTCCAAGACTGAAAACGTATACTACTAGTGCTCTGTAGATACTTTAAGGCATCTCCTGTGTACTTAAATGTATTGTGCCAAGGCATTCTCACAGTTGATATCCTACTTTTACTATAACTCATGTTGTTTTATGATTATATTCTACAGCGCCCGAAAAAGCGAGCCGTACCTAAACACAACAGATCATCATCCTCAAGCGAGTCAGATTCGGATGAACCGGTCTATAAGAAGCCATCAATATTTCAGGTAGGTTGCTAGACATTCTTTATGCCATTCATTCTGTTTAATCATGTTAAAGGTCCTACATGGTTTCCTTCATCCCATCCTAGTAATTTATTAATGTAGTCAACCTCTTAAGTGCGCTTAATTTAAAAAAATATTGTTATTGTTGTTGTAATCCCAGTATTATTTTGTTTGCCTAATTCAATTGACATGCTTAATTAACTAACTTGCTCTATTTGGTTATTTGATGTTGTGTTTATGTGTTTTCCCTTTTGGAATCTGTTTATTTGTAATACAAGTCTAGTACACTTCTTATTTATTAACCATATAGCTTATTACTCACGAATTCAAAGAAAAGTTCTGTTCTGTTGTAAATAACAAAAATGCATTTCTTGTTTTTTTGCTGCTTTTGATTTCTGAGTGAACCTTTAATGTATGTTTCTCATTTAGGATGGGTTGGTTTGAACTGTAATTGATTTCTTACTTTTTTTTTGCCTTTAACATAGTGGCTCATAGTTTAAAACTGGTTAAATTTGTTCAAAAATAGGCTACTCAAACTAAAGATATATATTCAAAGTATACATTAAAGGTTCACTTAACTGCTTGGTAGTTTATTTATTTTTTGCTTTTGTTTTGTCCCTTTTTCCCTTCCCTTGTAGAATCTAGACACTGACTCTCTTGACATTGACCCTGAGGAAACTCAGAACGTACTTGTACTAGACACACAATCCTCCCCTGAGTTCTAAAGCACATACCCCCTAACACCTGAGCTTGGACACCAAACGCTAACCTACCCGAACTGACAGCATTCCAACCTTTTGCACTATGATATAACATTTTCAGGATAACATCTTTAACACAGTTAATATCAAATGACAACCATGTTGACCAATGAAGCAGTTGGTCTGCACTTTGCAGCTAACAAAAACAACCTTCCGAGCACGGTTCAGTATGTTTTATCAGCCTGTGACCCAGCTCTGCCACCACCAGGAGACGCTGCATTGCGGAAGAACATAAAAGCGAACAAGGCCAAAATAGCACAGCTACGCAAGAATAGGAAACTTCCAGCTGATGAAGAGAAGTATCAAAATCACCTGAAAAGCCCCTTCAAGATACCAGGCAGAAATTTCCAGCACTCTAGGTCTACAGATCGGCAAGCGCTAATTGCAAGTGTTCCAGAATCAGCACAAGAGATTGTGATATGTACATTAACAGAAGAAATCACTAATGCAACTAGATCTGTGATGGCTCTTCAAGACGTCAATTCTTCACTCCAAGATGCAAACACATCTATCCAAGAGGAGAATGCAGACCTGCGCAGTGATCTACACAAAACACAGCAGGTTTTGACAAAGAAGAAGGAACAAGTTGACTCAAAAAATCAACTTCTCAAATGTGCGCGATCAGATGTTGCACACCAGAAGAAGAGGTTGGCGAGGAAGGAGGTCAAGTCCAAAGAGGAAGTCAACAGCAACCAACACCAGAAGGACAAACAGATAAGTGATCTTCAAGCAGAAGTTGAAAAACTCAAAGGACAAGTCATTGAACTCGGAGACTTGGTCAAACATCTGAAAGATCGCGAGCAGTCACTTCTGGACGTCATAACATCACTGGAGGACGAAGAGGTCGTGACATACGACATCTCAAAGCAGGAGTTCACCCCTGAGATGCAGAATGGCGTGATCAGGATGCTAAAGGCCCACGTTCCAGCATCACAGTTAGGGGAAGCCTTTACAGCCGCTTTGGCAGTGGCAAACAAGAGGCCCTCAAGAGTTCCCTCTCGGCGTACCATTGGCCGAATCAACATCCAAATGCTGGAGGTAGCGAAACAACAGCTTGCTGAGGAACTTATCAACGCCCCAGACCTCTCAGTTGGATCGGATGAAACATCAAAGTACGGGACCAAGTACGGGGTATTCAACATCTTTACTGATGATGGAACCCCATATGTACTTGGTCTGCGGGAAATGGCGACAAAGTCAGCACAGGACACGCTTGATGTGTTCAAGGATATCCTCTTTGACATCGATAGGACCTTGTACGACAGTGATTTGAACACACAAACGCTGCTCTATAACATCAGGAACACCATGTCAGACCGGGCAGCGACAGAAATCAAATTCAACAGGCTGCTCGAACAGTACAGAGCAGAGGTATGCCCCCTTGTAGTAACCAACTGGCAGGAGATTTCCGTTGGTGCACAGAAGGACCTTATTCGTATGAATAACTTCTTCTGTGGCCTCCACACACTGGTGCACATTGCTGAAGTGTGTGGTTCAGCACTCAGTCAAGTTGAGGAAGCACACTTTGGAAAAGGGAAAGTGCCCGTCTACTCTTTCCGGAAAGGCAACGAGTCAGGGTGTGTAAGGACCGTCCGGACAACATGTGATGCGTTTGCACATGGCGGAAAAGCACAGACCAGTGCTCATGATAGACTGGTGTCCCACCTTGTCGACTTCCTTCCGGCCAACAACTACAGGACTCTACCACTAACTCCATTCCGCGGGAACCGTTTCAACATAATATTCCACAACGCTTCTACTATCTATCTCCTTCATCAAGAGATGATCACCTTTCTCCGAGGAGACGGTACCAACAAATGGGTGCTCTTTGACCTCAGCGAGCCGTTCTTCATTGCTGGGGTCAGAGCTCTGGGGCTTGTCAACAAGTTCATAACCACTCCACTGTGGAAAGTCATCGAGAGAAAAGACATTCTGATCACGGATCTTCATCATTGGATCGAATGTCTGCTCGCCTTCATCGACAACGCCATTGCTGATCTTGACAGTTTTATCCTTGGTCACCTTCCTCCTATTCTGATGGCTAACGAGGACAGCGCTCTGCGTAAACTGGTCGAGCCATCAGAAGAGTACGACACCGACACAAAGGTAATCTTGGCTGTAGTTCTGCCAGCCATAGCTAAGCTACTGAAAGAGCACTTTGAGGCCTTTCTAAAAGCAGATTCAGAGCTTGTCAACGCCACTGAGGAATTCAAGGCTGTGACAAAAGGTGTGCCAAAACACAACAAGCATTGTGAGGCAAACTTCGCATACTTAGACCAGCTACAGAAGTGGAAACCAAACATTACGTCGCTCGCAGCAGAAGCGTACGTTATGTTTGTGTACAACAAGACTGGAGACTGGCTCGCTAAGAAGGATGAGTGCCAACAGAAGGCTATCCTGCTTAAGGCGCGCCGGAATGTGGCAGCAACGCACGCCTTGTTCAAACAGCGACAAGCCGAGATAAAGAGACGGAAGCAGGAGATAGTGCGAGCTAAGTTGGCCAAAGCTGTGCAAAAGGAACAGAGAGAAGTTGAAACCAGACTTGTTCAAACAAACCAAATGATCAACTGGGGGTTGTGGCAGACAACAGAGCAGGTGGACAGAGTGCTGAACCCTCTCACGTCAGCCCAAAAGATAACGGCTCTAAAGGTTCAGATCAGGTTCAGGAGGTCTGTGCTTGGGCAAAAGCCTTCAGTCAAACGGCTCTTTGCATTCTCAGAGGGGGGGGTTGACCTGACTGTTGACGAAATGACTGACAATGTTAAGGCCCTCATCACAGATGCCTACACACCCGCGGATGACAGCCAGAATGACCTACTCATGGGCAAGCATGTCCGACACACCTTCAAAGATGGCCCTTACATTGGCCGTGTTATATCAAGAGTATGTTTAACTCGTTACACCATCCTAAGCACATAACAATATAACAACACATTCAGTTTTGTTTCTCTAATCCCCTATGTTAATTATCTCATATTGAAATTAGATTGTGTTCCTGTGATGCATTTGTCTTTTGCATGCTAAGAATTTGAACAGAATTCTTATAAGAAAATGTTACTTTCTGCCATAAATCTCTTATTGTCCAGGGAGAGCTTTCTAAGATTATAATTATCATCATGCACTGCACTAATTTTATACAGCTATGGCTTTTCAAGTTAACTCCTTTCTCAGAATACCCACCTACATAATTGTATATTTTAACTGACCTTTTTATGGATATTAGGACTAATAATGAATTTGATCAGACATGCCATTGTACCAGTTACTAAATCTTATGTTTAACCATTGTTGCAGGTTCC
The DNA here is from genome assembly GCA_947462335.1 of Harmothoe impar. Lineage (NCBI taxonomy): Eukaryota > Metazoa > Annelida > Polychaeta > Phyllodocida > Polynoidae > Harmothoe > Harmothoe impar. Next base: position 68,602,155 of record OX381718.1, on the reverse strand, counting down.
GGGCTTCCCGGAATGGTACAACATTGTGTACGAGTCAGATAAGCACACGGTGTACAGCTACGATCTTCTGGTGGACATCGCTGCCGGAGACCTAGAAGTTCTCGAGGATACTGCCCCTACCTGCCAGGTGAGCCTTGTGCCCTTAACTTAACTAATTCCATGTGACTGGCCTACTTTTATATGAATTATTTCTTAAAAAATGCGGGGGGGGGGGGCCCCCTCTTTAAATTTACCATTGTTCTATATTCATTTTCAGATTCACAGATTTAAAAGCTATATGAAATATATCATCCGTTTGTGATGATCATCATGAATGCAGCCCTGGACAGTAACTCGTCAGCGCTGCATTCATGCATCAGGCTGATAATATTAGGCGGTCTGTTCATACATCCCCAAAGGGGCATCATGATGAAATAATGCAGTGCTAGCCATCACCATGCATTATAGCATCATGGCATCCAATGTGGCTTTAAGGTATACATCATTTCTTATGATTTTATTCTTGGGCTTTGTAGATGTACAGAAACACTGCTACTACAGACAAAGACGGGGAGGAGAACCAGACTCCAGCACGCCGTTGTCACTGCAAATAGCATCTATATTCGCGGAGTGTCTGTAACTTGTCCTGTAAGTCGCGGACATATAATAGCGTCTGTATCAGCTGGTCTGTAACTTGTCCTGTAAGTCGCGGACATATAATAGCGTCTGTATCAGCTGGTCTGTAACTTGTCCTGTAAGTCGCGGACATATAATAGCGTCTGTATCAGCTGGTCTGTAACTTGTCCTGTAAGTCGCGGACATATAATAGCGTCTGTATCAGCTGGTCTGTAACTTGTCCTGTAAGTCGCGGACATATAATAGCGTCTGTATCAGCTGGTCTGTAACTTGTCCTGTAAGTCGCGGTCATATAATAGCGTCTGTATCAGCTGGTCTGTAACTTGTCCTGTAAGTCGCGGTCATATAATAGCGTCTGTATCAGCTGGTCTGTAACTTGTCCTGTAAGTCGCGGACATATAATAGCGTCTGTATCAGCTGATCTGTAACTTGTCCTGTAAGTCATGGTTATATAATAGCGTCTGTATCAGCTGGTCTGTAACTTGTCCTGTAAGTCGCGGTCATATAATAGCGTCTGTATCAGCTGGTCTGTAACTTGTCCTGTAAGTCGCGGTCATATAATAGCGTCTGTATCAGCTTGTCTGTAAGCTCACTTGTCTTGTAAGGCAAGGTCATAATAGCGTTTATAACAGCTGGTCTGTAATCACGCTTCTCCAGTAAGTCACAGTCAAATGATTGCGGCTATGAAGTCATTGTTTTGTAAATTGAAGACTAGAAATGTATAGTTATAACATGATGTAATGGTAATATTACACATGTGATAAAAGTGTATAAGACAGAAGTGTAGTATTGTCTAATCTGTCTGAGTAATGTTACTAGCATTACTGGTAGATAAAAAATGTTAAAAATCTGACAAAGAGACTAAAGTATATGTTACTGCCTGAAGGGAACTTGTTGGCGTATGCTGAGCTGTTGATGTTCATCTAACTAAATGTAAAGGTTAATATAATGTCATGGCTTAAAAATGAGTCCACATATAAGAGGTGTATTGTGATTTTGTGAAGGCACTGCCACATGATTATTGGTGTATAGTGAGAGCTAGTCTAGAGGCTACTATGGTTCACAAGTGTATATTGTTGGTGCTGTACATACTAATTGGATATTTTTGAAAAAAGCGTATCCTCAATATATGTAGATGTCGTGATTTAATGAAGATTGTCTCTATATGAATAAATTAGTATAAAAATATTGTTTGATATATTTTGTGTGGACTTTTCTCTTATGAACATGCATATACATCTTTGGGCACACTTATCTGGCATCTTCTCAATCTAAAAAAATCTGATATATAGAGACTATCGATAGGCAAGGCTGTAATTTTTTCGAGAAAAAGAAATCAGTCCTTATTTTTATCTATTAATCAATCATGAAAATCCTAATTCAAGACCAAGTGATAGACATGAAACAATCAATGGTTTAGACTTAAGCTGAAATAAGGTTTCAGGAAATATATGTTTTGTGGGGTGAAAAATGGGAAATTAATATTGCAATTATCTGATAGCACTGACGGCAGATCTTGTTGTAAGATCATGTGTTATTTTTTATTTTCAAAAATGTGTCAAAATTCAAATTTCTGGGATTCAGGGATGATAATGATAGCATTGTATTGAGACTGATGTAAGCTTTCAGGCAATATACACTTTGTTGGGTGTAAAATGAGAAAATAAAATAGTTACCCTCTCATATCACCGTCACCACCGACAGCAGATTTTGTCGTAAAATCACTTATTATTTATTATTTTCAAAAATGTGTCAAAATTCAAATTTCTGGAATTCAGGGATGATAATGATAGCATTGTGTTGAGACTGATGTAAGCTTTCAGGAAATGTACACTTTGTTGGGTGTAAAATGAGAAACTAATATAGTTACCCTCTCATATCACCATCACCACCGACAGCAGATTTTGTCGTATAATCACTTATTATTTATTATTTTCAAAAATGTGTCAAAATTCAAATTTCTCGAATTCAGGGATGATAATGACAGCATTGCGTTGCAACTGATGTAAGCTTTCAGGAAATATACACTTTGTTGGGTGTAAAATGAGAAACCAGTGCAGTTACCCTCTCATATCACCGTCAGCAGCAACGGCAGAATTGTCGGCAGAAAATCACCCATTATTTTTTATTTTCAAAAATCTGTCAAAATTCGAATTTTTGGAATTTAGAGATAATAATCACAGCATTGTGTTCAGATTGATGTGGGCTTTCAGGAAATGTATACATTGATAGGTATTTAAGAGAATAAAAAATTGGCTGCCCATCCCTATCTAGTACCGGTAGACCTACTCGGGAGTCAGGACCACTGCCATAATGTCATTGACAATCACCCATGAGCCTGACACAATATAGATCTACGCATTAGATATTCCATTACTATGGGTAATAATGGCATTATAGGTATGTGTACACGTCTAATGCCTACCAGGGGGACTCCTAATACTGAGTGCTGCTGTTGACTTGTTCTATATCTGACTAGTCTACCCAGGAGTCAGGGCACCGGTACTGCTCTAGTGTCATTGACAATCACCCATGACACAATATACCGTACGCATTCAATATTCGATAAAAGGGCTAGAGCTAGCGTAACTACTCAATTTGACTACCCGGTACCGGTAACAAAGATAAATGTTTACCAAAAAAAGTATATGTCTAAGGCCTGCCAGGTAAACCCCTTATTAATACTGAGTTCTGTTATTACTAAGGGAGTGTTCATTTATTAATTACAGGGGGGGGTGGTGAGATTTCGCGCGGAGGGGCGAAATATTTTTATGCCCCCCCTTCGAGAGCGCGTGGAACGTTTTGCGCCCCCCCTTGCCGAAGGCGGCGAAAATTTTTCGCCCCCCCCCCTTTGAACTATAGTAACGCGCGGGCTTTTTTGTTAAAAAGGGGCTTAAATTTTTACGCCCCCCCCCCTCAAGAGGGGTCCGAATTTTTTACGCCCCCCCCCCCTCAGGAGGGGTCGGAAATTTTTACGCCCCCCCCCTGTAAATAATAAATGAACACTCTCTAACTGTATCGACCTATAATCAGTTCATTTTGATATAAACATCATTATAACTGATAAGTGCTGGAGGGAGAGGCGTGGAGTGTTTACAGGCAAGATAAGAGCTCCTCGTCACCTTGTGTTTGATAAATACTCAATACGTCAATTAAACCAGCTCCTTATCAGTGTTAATATGAAGTAAGGCTCCCAAATTGATTTTATGTGAATTTCTAGTTTCAGTTCAGTTCCATGAGTCAGTCAGTGAGACCTGTATTGTGTTAGTGTTTAGGCCTAAAAAAAAAAAAAGTTGAGTTCCGGTAACATGGCCCTAAAAAAAAGAGGGTCGGTAGGTGGGATTTTTTTTTTTTTTTAGATTTTTTTTTTTGGTAAAATTTTTAAATTTTAGTAGTCAAAACACCAAAGATGTCCTAAAATGTACAAAAAAATATAAAAATGTACAAAAAAAAATAGGGTCGGCCCCAAAAACGGAGGGTCGGTCGGGATACCGGAACACAACTTTTTCTTTTTGTAGGCCTTAAATAGTACCCGGTATAAGAATGCTCACCACTGTAAGCGTCTTAACTCTGTGAAGCAGTACCCGGTTTCTCTACTGTAAACTAGTCACTAGACCTACACTGTTGCCAGAAATTAAATTGAATCTTTGTGTTTAAATTGCCATGAACTTATCTTTAATTGAAGTTTCATGTTGATACAACTACAACTGTATAAATATCATCAAGTACACTAGGCCTAGACCTAAATGAAATACAATTCAGGAAACTATACAGTGAACTGTTAATGTACTTACCGGTATTAGGTCTACATTGGCTACAGACAGAGAGTGAAAGACTTTCCATATTATGCCACTATTACTACCGGTACACAAGATATGCTTTGAGTTCTGTATCATAAGAATGGTAGAAATCACCATAAGTAACTCTCGAGTCTGCACCCCGACTTACCTAAACCATATTAAAATATATACAATAGAAGCCCACAATCAATACCTTACCAATGGTACCTTTTGGGTCTCAATCCTCCTGTAAACAATCCCAGAATGAGCCCGCAAAGAAATCCTAGGTTGAAACCCCCCAGTAAAAAAAATATCACACTTAACACTACCGCGGCCGTCAGACCCGCGCACGGAAGATAGGTCAGTGCCTACCTAGGCACTAGGCCTATACTCGTGCCAGAAACTTGATTGAATATTTATATTTCAATTAACATAATCTAATCTTTATCAATTGAAGTATCATATTGATGTATAAATATTATGAAGTACAGTAGGCCTACACCTATTAATCAGATGCCAGTCAGGAAACTACTCAGTGAACTGTTTAAGTACCGGTACTAGGCCTACATTGGCTACTGGCAAAGCCTTTCTCTTTTATGCCACTCTTAATACATCCTTTGAGTTGTGTATCATAGTATGTGTCTGTATAGCTATATTAGGCCTATAGTGTAATACTGTGAAAGTACTTATATTCACAGGTGTAAATTTTCGCTGATGTGGCAAAGAAGACTAATTCGCGGGTATTTATTCCATACTGTAGCATATAAGAATTTCGCGGATCTTTCATTTCCGTGAATATAGCAAAAATATATACCCATCGAAATAAAGTACGACCACAGTAGATATAGACATCAATAGGCCTACAATAACAGTGCCTCTACATGGGTCCACACAATTTTGACCGGTTTTTAGCAAAAGGGCCGTGTCACTGTGTCGAATTTTATGTGTTTAGAACATGCTAGGGCATTATAAAGATGACTGTGTCCGTCGATTTTTAAAAGGGCCGTGTCGCCCGTGTCGATTTTTAAAAGGGCCGTGTCGCTGTGTTGCCCGTGTCGATTTTTAACCCATGTAGAGGCACATAACAGGCTAAACAGCACCATATAGAAATGAGCTAAATTATAATCATAATAATCTATATAAAATATAAATACTACCGGCGTATATAACTATAGGCCCCTATGAACTAGATGAAGGTGTATAGTTTCTGCTCTATTCTAGAAGTGTAGAAGTGTATTTAGGAGTTGACAGTCGAGCAGTAACAGTGACCCCCCCCCCCCCCCCCCCGTCACCATGTAGACGGGGCTGTAACCTGTTTTCTGGTGGATCTCGGATACACAGCGCTACCTTTGTAGTCCTCTCTGCGGGGGGGGGGGGGCTGTATGGGGGGATGGAGTACCGTAAAACCTCATGTAGAAGCCGCGGCTTGTACGCGAATCAGATTACCAGTGCGGCTTCTAGGATCGGCACAGAGTCTGGGTGCGGCTTATATGCGAGTTTTTGCTATTATAATACAGTATAAAAGTCACAATATTCAGATCGCCAGTGCGGCTTATAGTATCGGCCTAAAGTCTGGATGCGGTATATACGAGCGTTTTTACGGTAGGGGAACCTCTGTATGTCGGGGGGGGGTATATGGGCCTGTGTGTGTGTGTGTGTCTGGGGTGAGAGGGGGAGATCTCTCTGTAGGTAGATGTGTATTCCCCAATACACACATTTTGCGCCACCAAACTGGTACAAAAATCAAGAGAAGGTCTGCCCCCAGCCCATAACATGGCATTGGGCTGGAAGTCCGAGACTGAGGGTAGGGGACCTGTGTATGTCGGGGGGGGGGGGGGGGGGGTTGTTTGTCATTGCTCGCGGCGGGTGACCTGTTTACTCACTGTGCACCCAACCAGCCTCAAACTTTTTTCTTTTTTTTTCCTTTTCTTATTAAAAGAAGAAAAAGGTCACCACTTTTTGTATAATCCCGCTGCACCAAACACCGGGTCGATACCGACACAACGACCCCCGCTGGTGCTGGGGTCAGGAAATAATGAATTTACCTTTTTTAACGCTGTCTGTCCATTGGAGTGACACCGACACAGCGCTGGCGAGTAACTCGCTGGCACTGCGTTGGTACATCATGCCGACATTTCGAAAGCGCATCAATTCTTATAAATAATATAGTGCATCAAAGCAATATGCTGCTCTAAAAGGGCTAATTGAAATTAGAATGCATTTATTTGTTTTGTTGACAAGTTAAAACCTCACGTATAAGCCTAACTTACATAGCAGCTGCACCCCAGCTTTGGAGAATGCTATAAGCCTCACGTCATCTGATTATGGCTACTTTAGTACTGTAGGACGCATCTAAAAACGTGTATTATAGGCCGCATCCTGACTCTAGGTGATCCTACAAGCCGCATTAGGGATCTTCGGTACTAGTCGTGGCTTCTACGCGAGGTTTTATGGTTCTGTATAATATCCGGTATGGGAATTGAATTTATGGAAATTATGGACTGTTTTAAAAAAACTGCTTTCAAAACCAGAACAATTGGTGTTATTTCACGTTAACCCTTTAAGGACACATGTCGCTAAAAGATGACATTTGTCGGCATGATGCACCAATGCAGCCCCGGCGAGTAACTCGCCGGTGCTGCATTGGTGCATCATGACGACCCTACAGGAGTGTCTCAACCCCGTAGGGTCGACATGATGCTTGAATGCAGCACTGGTGAGTTACTCGCCAGGGCTGCATTCATGCATCATGACGTCCTTAAAGGGTTGTGACAGAAACATGCACGTGAACTGGTTCTGAAATAGTCCCTAGCGTGTGGCATGTGATGGGGGTCTGATAAGAAACATGGCGGCCATTTTTATTCGTGAATTGGGCTGTCAGGGCATTGTTGTTAAGGGACCTCTCATGTTTCACAGTGCATTAACATTTATGTATGGGTTTACGCTGAATTCCAAACATTGTTTTATAAACTGAAGCGACTAAATATGAAATTGGCATGTTGAGGCCAAGGTTCTGGTACAGATAAATGTTCTGGATATGTTCTTTTTAGTGAGGCCTAAAAAAATTGTGTTCAGGTAACATGGACAAAGTTCAAAGGGACGGTAGGTCGATTTAGATAAAAGAGATTTACCAAATATTTTAAGGGTTATTCGGGCTGTTCCTCCCTTTTCTCATTGTTTCAGTAAAAAAATAAATTAAATACCGGTAATATTACACCCAAAAACGTCATGAAAGAAATTACGAAAAAGGAAGGGGAAAAAAAAGAAAAAAGGTTTGGGCCATAAAAGTAAGATTGGTCTGATACCGATTTGTGCCATTTGTTTGCGATATTCTGATTTTGTGTGATATTATATTTAATCAAATTCTTAATGTGACATTGTCTTTACTTGCAGGTGAGTGAACTCGTCCTGTGTGGAGTAAGAGTGGAGTATATACCAGGGGTAGATAACAGTGGTAACCATTTAGGTTGTTACTCAATGATGTTTATTGACGGTCAGCCAAATCGCCTGCCGTCACTTCGGGGTAAGTCTCGGTTAATCCACTAGTTATCGACATGCGAGTTTAATCAGGCAAATGGCTGCTACATGACGGAGGCCAGAAACTGAGAGAATCAAGTTAAAATTACGATGTACAACCTATATCTGGAGTATAACCTGCAGCCCCAAAAATCCTATAACGCGCTCTAGGGAATTATTTTTGGGGGGGTTTTAGTACTTTTGTATACTCATAAAAACCCTTGTATAACCCACACCCTATATAGGCATGTTTGGTATCAAATTAAAGCTGCGTTTGATTTGCATACAATCCGCAGGCCATATACAGGAATTCACGGTCTGTCAATCAGCCATGTTGCAAAGTAGCTCTGCGGTTGTCTCAGTTTATATCGGTATAATCTACCGTTCACGACAAATACTTATTACTACTCAAACTACAGCCAGGGTTTAGACATTAAGTGATCCCATTTAAGTTGAGCCGGGCAGGTTTTCCTGGTCGTCACTTATTCATGAGACACGGATCAGTTCCAATGGATCTCCACAAGAGTCATGAAATATTCAATGACTCGGCAGTTTTCTCGGTTCACGGCGGCCGCTGGTTCCTGCCAGAACTGTCTGTTAGCTGCAGCTACTTAGAGCAACCAGCGACCGGGGAGCGCTAATTATACGGAAGGTCTTTGATTTGACGCTTAATGCTGTGAATCATTGAGGAAATGGTTTTGATTGATCTGGTTGAAAGAATTGTCTTTTGAATTGACTTTTGAATTATTTTGATATCATGGGCAAAGCTAGAGTGGTTAACATTTTCTTAGCCCGAGACCTTAGCAAAATAGGATTTAGGAAAAAGGATAAACTTTTCATCTTGCAAACTCTACCATCAACCCATGTAATTCTGGTCCCATGACCTTCCCTGTCTATAACGACCTAACTGGTGTGGACTTGTTCCCGCAACCACTGTGTGTACACTAGCACAAATAAACTCGTGAGATCTTGGTTCTGCTCTCAGAAAGCACCTTGTTCCTGGCAACTATAGTCTTTAGGAGTATGGTACCAGTTTAAATCTCGCGGGATATTCCGTGGACAGAACTAACATGGCCGCACTCATAGAGCTACCTGAATTATCGCTATATCAGGTACCGTATCCGCCCGTTTTAGCGCAGGTACTCAAATTAGCGCATGCCCCGTTTTAGCGCAGGGTGGAAGAGTGTACCAAAATTATATTAAGCACTAAAATTGGATCTCAAATAAGCGCATGTCCTGTATAAGCGCAGGGCAAAGTGGAGGATGAAATATATAAGCGCAGGTGCGCTAAAACGGGCGGATACGGTAAATACTATTCCTCACCAAACACAGAACTTGGTAAAAAACAACCTTCACCAAAAGTACCTAATTGCCAACAGGGGGCGACACCTGCTCATTAGGCAGCTCCCGCTGTGCATTGTGGGATGGCTTTATGAAATGTTGCTGAGTCATGGCTGCTGACAGGTGTGACAGCGTGCTGCGTGTGTGACGGCGCTGCTGTCACACTTAGCGGGAGTGGTGAGGGGGTAATGACGGCTAGGTAAGGAGATGAGTGGGATAAGGCGCAGGGAGGTATTAGTGCAGACATGACCACTCCGGCTGTCTGTAACACAGGGCTATTACTGCAGTATACTGTTGTCATGGGGCCTCTCATGGGGGCGGCCATCTTGGTACGGCCTGATGGTATCGTATACCGTTGTCACGGGCCGCTCACGGGGGGCGGCCATCTTGGTACGACCTGATGGTACCGTATACTGTTGTCACGGGCCGCTCACGGGGGGCGGCCATCTTGGTACGACCTGATGGTACCGTATACTGTTGTCATGGGGCCTCTCATGGGGGCGGCCATCTTGGTACGGCTGATGGTACCGTATACTGTTGTCACTTGGCCTCTCATGGGGGCGACCATCTTGGTACGGCCTGACGGTACTGTATACTGTTGTCATGGGGCCTCTCATGGGGGCGACCATCTTGGTACAGCTGATGGTACCGTATACTGTTGTCGTGGGGCCTCTCATGGGGGCGACCATCTTGGTACGGCCTGATGGTACCATATACTGTTGTCATGTGGCCTCTCGTGGGGGCGGCCATCTTGGTACAGCTGATGGTACCGTATACTGTTGTCGTGGGGCCTCTCATGGGGGCGACCATCTTGGTACAGCTGATGGTACCGTATACTGTTGTCGTGGGGCCTCTCATGGGGGCGACCATCTTGGTACGGCCTGATGGTACCGTATACTGTTGTCATGGGGCCTCTCATGGGGGCGGCCATCTTGGTACAGCTGATGGTACCGTATACTGTTGTCGTGGGGCCTCTCATGGGGGCGACCATCTTGGTACGGCCTGATGGTACCATATACTGTTGTCATGGGGCCTCTCGTGGGGGCGGCCATCTTGGTACGGCCGGATGGTACCGTATACTGTTGTCATGGGACCTCTCATGGGGCGGCCATCTTGGTACGGCCTGACGGTACTGTATACTGTTGTCACGGGGCCGCTCATGGGGGCGGCCATCTTGGTACGGCCTGATGATACCGTATACAGTTGTCAAGGGGCCCTCGTGGGGGCGGCCATCTTGGTACGGCCTGATGGTACCGTATACCGTTGTCAGGGGGCCTCTCGTGGGGGCGGCCATCTTGGTACGGCTGATGGTACCGTATACTGTTGTCACAGGGCCTCTCGTGGGGGCGGCCATCTTGGTACGGCCTGATGGTACCGTATACTATTGTCACAGGGCCTCTCGTGGGGGCGGCCATCTTGGTACGGCCTGAGATAGAGAGTAGTCCTGCTGACGGTGCAGCCACAGTGTTCCCGGAGTGTGGGAAGTAAACAAACCCTTGATCCAATAAACTGCCAGCCTAAACCAATCTCTGCTGGACCCAAACTAACTCCTTCTGATCTGCAGATTCCCCAGACCAGCTTAAACTGTAGCTGTTATGTATTCCTGGAAGGAAATAAGCCCCAGGAGAATGCACCATGCCCGCCCTGCCCCTGCTACCCCTGCTACCCCTGTCCTTTATGTAAACCTGGGGAAACCCCTACCTCTAGCTCATAACCCTACCCTCACCCACCCTCTGACACAGTCCCTGCCTCCCCCGAGTAGACTGCTACTGTAGAACATCGAGTATTAGCCGCACCTAGACTTTGGGAATATCATGTTAGTCTCACAGGGGGTCTGATTATGGTGACCTTTAGTACTGTAGTATAATGCTAAAGACTTGTGTATAAGCCGTACCCTGAATCTGGGCCGTAATGGCAATCTGACTTGAGGACTAGTTGCGGCTTCTATGGGAGAATTTACGGTGCTGTCTGGTGTGTTTGTTGGTAGAGGCCACAGCAGACCCCCAGTGGGCCTGGGGTTAGTCTGATTCTGTAACCCCCACTGGGGCCTGGTGGTTGGTGTTTATTTGGGTTTGTGTAAGGCTGCATCTGTACCCCACTCCCCATACATACCTGCACCACTTTTATACCACTTTTATACAACTACAACTCCCTACACCACTTAAATACCACTTTTATACAACTACAACTCCCCACACCACTTAAATACCACTTTTATACAACCTCCCACATACTTACACCACTTAAATACCACTTTTATACAACACCAACTCCCCACACCACTTAAATACCACTTTTATACAACTACAACTCCCTACACCACTTAAATACCACTTTTATACAACTACAACTCCCCACACCACTTAAATACCACTTTTATACAACTACAACTCCCCACACCACTTAAATACCACTTTTATACAACACCCCAAACCACACCACTTAAATACCACTTTTATACAACTACAACTCCCTACACCACTTAAATACCACTTTTATACAACTACAACTCCCCACACCACTTAAATACCACTTTTATACAACTACAACTCCCTACACCACTTAAATACCACTTTTATACAACTACAACTCCCTACACCACTTAAATACCACTTTTATACAACTACAACTCCCTACACCACTTAAATACCACTTTTATACAACTACAACTCCCCACACCACTTAAATACCACTTTTATACAACTACAACTCCCCACACCACTTAAATACCACTTTTATACAACTACAACTCCCTACACCACTTAGATACCACTTTTATACAACTACAACTCCCTACACCACTTAAATACCACTTTTATACAACTACAACTCCCTACACCACTTAAATACCACTTTTATACAACTACAACTCCCCACACCACTTAAATACCACTTTTATACAACACCCCAACCACCCCAGCACCACTTTGATACAAGCCACTATAAATTAGCATGTATCTACCAACAACTAGTTGTGAAAAACAGTTTTACATTCTCTCATCGAGGCCACTGTGGATCCTTTTTGGGGAGGAGGATAGAAACCACTTTATACATGCGGCCAAGGAGGAGTATCAGTCACATGTTGTGAAAGAGTGGGAATGGCGTTCTTGGGTAGAGGCTACTGACCTAGAGAGTACAGAGTACACTTTACTGGTATATTCTAACTTTAACCCCTTAAGGACGGCATGTCGCTAAAATATGACGATTTGTGGTCATAATGTACCAATGCAGCCGCGGCGAGCTCGCCAGTGCTGCATTGTCATTGGTGCATCATGACGACCCTCTTGGGTGTCTGAAGCCATAACATGATGCCTGAATGCAGCACTGTCGAGTTACTCACCAGGGCTGCATTCATGTATCATGACGACAAAGGGCACAGTGCATTGAAGGGTTAGATCCTCAATGGTTAACTGTCAGTTTGGCATCCATGTGACTTAGTAGTACGGGGACATGTAACAAAGGACAAACCGGATGTAAGACCACAAACAAAACAAACAACTCACATGGGGTGAGGGATTGACATTAGAGACAGCTAGTTCTAGGACCTGATTTGCAACAAAATGAACTCTCAATGTTTACTGTTTATTGTGGGAGATGTGCATCTAAAAGTCCAAACTAGGTCAATAGCAGAGCTGTTTACATGTAGTACAGTACTTATCTACCCTAAGGTAGGTTTCATAGTTGGTGTAATCTGCTGAACTACTGATCGATGTAGAGATTGACTAACGTGTATGGTGTAGGTCATATGTAAATAAGCTGATTTAGTTATGAGCATTAATAATTATTGTAGTATTAATTCTTTCAGGACGACATGTTGCTAAATGATGACATTTGTTGTCATGATGCGCCAATGCAGCCCTGGTGAGTTGCTCGCCAGGGCTGCATTCAAGCAGCATGCTGACCCTACAGGTTTGAGACACAGGAAGGGTCGGCATGATGCACCAATGGTTCATCTTGACGACAAATCTCATTTTTTAGCGACATGCTGCCCTTAAGGAGTTAAGTAGGATGAAGGTCTGCAGACCTCTATACTGATCTGTACTGAGTCCCACTCAGTGCTAGAGCCCTGCCCAGTAGTGTGGCCTGCCCTGTAGTGTCGGCCCAGCCCAGTAGTGTGGCCTGCCCAGTACTAGCCCTGCCCTGCCCAGCTGACCCTAGCATCAGGCGTGGCAGAGGTACCGTAAGTCTCTCTAGGAGGATTTGACACGTACTACTACCGTACCAATTACCAAGGCCAAATAAAAAAAAAGGTTTGTTTCAGGTCACCCGACCGGCCCTAGTAGAACAGGGCCGATCCTACGTTTTTTTTGTGCAATTTTTAAGAAATTTTCATATTTTGACACTTTTTGGGACGTTTTTAAGGTTTACATGGAGGATGACTAATACTTTCATGTTAAAAAAAAAATAGAAATAAAATAAATATCCGACCTACCGACCCCCGTCTTTTTTCCCATGTTACCTGAAACATACCTTTTATTTTTTTTGGCCCAAGCATGTCTATGTGCTATGGGTAATGAAAGCTCCATGAAAAGAATAGGGATCTTGTCCTAGCAGCTTTTTTGCTGTTACATCCAATAGAGTTGATCGTTGGTATATTAAATGACGGAGCTGCTCTATTGGATAACAAGCCAGGTCCACTCCCGCCGGTAAGAGGATAGTCTGTGGTATCTGTTTATCGTGGGGGGACCTTTTATTACCGTAAAACCTCGCGTATAAGCCGCGGCTAGTACGCGAATCAGATTGCTGGTGCGGATCATAGGATCGGCACAGAGTCCAGGTGCGGCTTATACGGGAGTTTTTGCTCCTATAGTACAGTACTAAAGTCACCATAACCAGATCGCTGGTGCGGCTTATAGGATCGGCCCAAAGTCGGGGTGCGGCTTATACGCGAGTTATGCTTATACACGAGGTTTTACGGTAGACATTCCAGTCTGCAGTCTTTTTTTTCTATTCATAATTTTTTTGATTGATTATAACAATGACACCAAGGACGGCATGATACCTGCCGGCTTTATGTCCTTTATGCGGTTAGTTGGCGGTGTTGGTGCCAGAAGCTCGTAGACATATGTATACTGTAAACGTAGATATTTTCGCGTGTACAAATTTTCATGAATTTGCTAAAAGGTGCAATTTTGCGTGTATTTAAATTCATGATTTTTGGAATATTTTAATAGTATATTATCAATACTGGATAAATATTCATATTTTCGCTGATTTTTCACTTCCGCGAAAATATGCCCAGGGCGAAAATATCTACGTTTAGAGTAGACTGTAGTGGCACCTCCCCCACACCTGTCCCACCGTGCCAGGTCTGTGTAAGGTGTGTACCAGTCCCATGCCAGCTGGGCCTGTCTGCATTATAAGGGGCTGAATAAGACCCCACTCACCTGACACCAACTACTCCTGAGATGTCCTGATACAGATTCTCGACGACCACCACTGTAGTAGAACAATAAGACCATCACCCCCTCACCTACCACCCCCCCCCCCCCCCCCCCCTACTGCCTCATACAAACATGATGTAGCTGCCAGACCACCACTGTAGTAGGACAGAAAAGAGACTTGTATAGACCTATATCTAGATAGATATCTACATGAGTATCAAGTTGAATCATAAAGTAATATTTGATATACTTAATAAACAAGGGCTTAAGCAGGTCTAGTCTGCAGTAACCTTTCTGTTCCTCTAACTGCATCAAAGTGTCACTCCTGCATGGTGCAGGTCACTTCTAGCTTTACCAAGGTCCCCAAGTATCTTAAAACCAGACAGCTCACAGAACTTACAGAACTCAGGGGGTAGCCATGTTGGTGGAGGCAGGAGTGGTAGACATAGGCAGATCGATCAGCGACTTGTTTGGCAGTGTTTGTACGGTGGTGGGGCACCCTACCCCCCCCCCCCCCCCCCCCCCCACCACCACCCTCACCACTACACACACATAGGGCAGCACAAGTGGTGGGTCGATAGTTACAACACACCGCCCTGCCACCCAGGGCTCCAGGAGAGGTCTTAGGTCCATACCCTGTGCATGGGGGAGCCACCTTAGTCCCTTAAACCCGCAGATCTCGGTACCCCTCCACCAACAGTCAGGGCGCAGTCGGGACAGGTACTCAGCCCTATATATAGGGGCGCCGGGGCTTTAAGGCTAATACCGGTAGTACTTTAATGCAGTTGATGTGATATTATGTCGGCTTGATGCATTCGTGCCGACATGACATGCCTATATAACGCAGTCCTGGAGTAAGTGAGTGCATCATGCCGGTGCTGCATCATGCCAGCAGTGCATCATGCCAGCGGTGCATCATGCCGGCGCTGCATCATGCCGGCGGTGCATCATGCCAGCAGTGCATCATGCCGGCGGTGCATCATGCCAGCGGTGCATCATGACAACAAGTGAAGACCAAGCCTTGAGAAACACCGAAAACACTTTGGGGGGGGCGGGAGGAAAAAAAAAAAAAAAGCTGCCATTTAGTACTAAAGTTTTCCAGAGGCGGGAGGGGAAAAAAAAAAAAAAGCATGCAAAAAGCCTTGTTTTGTCTATTAAATGTACGTATATTGAGAAATAATGAAGGTATATCGAGAAATATTCCCAATTTTGAAAGCCTAATTCTGGGTGTCTGCCTGTCAGCATGTACTTCTTTTTACAAAATGCCTAAATTTCCATCGCCGGATCCGTAATCCAAGTTATCAGAATAAAACGGCCTTACTAGCACTAGCCTAGACTGTAGCAGGCTCTCCACTAGCGTCTAGACCCCCCCACACACACAGGTCTACAGGGGGTGATGAGAGAACCACATGTGGGGCCTGGTATGCGGGCTGCTGCTACTCCACAATCTGACTGAACGCTACTGCACACATCTAGGCCACTTCTACAGAATATTTGTAAAACTTGAGTAAAAAGTAAAAAAGACAGAGACAGGATATATTGTAAATTATTTTAGAAAATTCTTTATTTCCGTGGTCTGAATGCTCGTTTACTGGATAGAAGGCCCGAGGGGGCAGGCTGCAAAAAAAGAAAGAAAAAATGATAAAAAATGATAAAAGTGAGTGCAGTATTCTAGCTGTTGAGCCTTTCCAGCCTCAGGTGTATATGTGTGTGTGTGTGGGGGGGGGGGGGGGGGGGTGTATGTGTGTGTCTGTGTGGGGGGGGGGGGGTGTGTATGTGTGTGTGTGGTGGGGGGGGGTGGGGGGGGGGTGGTGGGGGGGTGTGGGGGTGTGTGTGTGGGGGGGGTGTGGGGGGGGGTGTGTGTGGGGGGGGGGGGTGTGTGTGGGGGGGGGGTGCAGAAGTAGGTGAGCCCGGTACAGTTTGGATCCTCCCCGACACTTGGATCCCTTCACACCAAGACGGAGGCAGGTTTTGGCAAACCTCAGTGTGGCGCTCTCCTTAACCCCAACCTATACCCCCACCCCCCCTAGCCTCTCCCTACCCGCCCCCCCCCCCCCCCCCCCCCCCCCCCCACACACACACAGTGTAGCTGTAGGGGAGGGCAGGCAGACCGTTGCCAAGGTCACCTGGGGTCAGCTGAGGTCACAGACGAACCTACAGAGCTGAGACAAGGTCCTGTCACCTGAACTCGGCCCAAACCTGTAACGATGTAAAATTGGTCACTTCTTTAACAACTGTTGGCCCAAAACTGCAGTACCGGTATATATATTTCTCTGCTATTGTGCATTTTGAACACCGTGGGATTTGTTAGCTGATCAACGACTGTTAGCCCACATGGTATTAATTTATAAAACCGTATATTTCTCCCTAAAACAGAGGGAGGGGGGGGCATATGCGACTGCTGGTTTTAACCCCAGCTGGTTTATTTGTGGTTAAACACATGTTGTGATACTTTAAACCAGGACCATATAAAACTGTGTTAAAAAACAACAGCCCTAGCGACCAGCATGCATTGTGTTTGAGTCTCTGTGGTTACCTGAGTTTTCCATCAGCAGTCACTGTATCTATTAACAGTATCTATTAAGTATCTATTAACCCGTGCTGAGAAACTGTGGTCATGTATTACGGTACAGAGAGCAGGTCTCCCTGACATGCACTACACACGTGTACAGGGCTGGAGGTAGCACTGTCTGAACATCTCTTTAGTTTGACACTTTAGTGCAGGGTTCTCCACAGACGTAAAAATCACACCGTAAATTCACCGTTGAAACTGCAAGTACGAGAGTCAAAATCTTTAAGCCTGGTCCTAAAGTAGGAGTGTGGCTAATACAAGACAATAGCAATTTCCAGACCCCATGTGGGGCTTAAAACACTTTTTTTGATAAAAGATTTATAAAATGCTAATAACTTCCTTAATAATTGATGGATTTTCAAAATTCAAAAACCTATAGATAGCTAAAATGACACCGGCGGTGATTTTGGAGTCATTTGACGCCGGCGGTATAAAGGACGCAGTGTGGGGAGAACCCTGTAGTGGGGAATAAACCTGCTGTACTTCTCGCCGTGTTTTATCTTGGGGTCAAGACAGAATGTGACAAGTGACAAGCCACTATTAACCCCCTCCCCTCCCCGACCCCGCTGCAAAGAGAGACAAGGGAAAAGGGCAAAACAACTTGGTTGAAAAACACAGAAAAGAGAAGTTGAGAAGGCTTCGACCTGACTTTTGGAAAAAGCAAAAGGGACGAATGGCATGTGATAGCACCATAGAATTACCGGTATCGGTATTGTAAGTTTAAACGCAGTATGAATCTAAACCCTGTGTACGTTGGGACATAATGAAGTATTCCTCTCAGTGACCCCCAGGTCAGGTCAGGTCAGGTCGTACAACGTCCAACAAGTTTGTACCAAGATACCGCCATTAAACATGTACAGTAAAACCTGGTTACAACAAACTTCCCTACAACGAATTTTGGTTACAACAAACATTATGCTTAGTCCCGATTTTCATCCATACATTTCTATAGTAAATTAACTTGGTTATAATGAAGTGCTGTTGGTATAAACTTGGTTATAACAAACTATTTTTTTACATTCTGAAATACGATTAACAGTTTTCTTAGTGAAATTACTGTAATGTAGTACAGAACTCCAAAGAAAACAGAAGTTCTTACAGCCCCATGTAGAAAGAGTACTCTTATTGGCAAGCATTATGATTAGGGAGATGTCCCTACACTAAGGAGATGTCCCTACACTAGGGGAGATGTCCACTCTGGTGCTGGGCGACTGTGGGAGGTGTAGGGCGACTGTGAGAGGCGTAGGGCTTCTCTGGCACCTAGGCGGCTGTGGGAGGTGTGGGGCGACTGTGGGAGGTGTGGGGCGACTGTGGGAGGTGTAGGGCAACTGTGGGAGGTGGTGGGCGACTGCGGGAGGTGTAGGGCTTCTCTAGCTGCCCCCCCCCCCCACCCCTTAGCCGGCTGTGGGAGGTGGTGAGGGACTCTGGGAGATTCAGGACTCTGACCCGGCCTTGGGAGAACTCAAAGGATAAGCTCTCTGCCTATGTGTCCTGCCCTAGTGCCTCTGTACCCAGCCTTCGGTGTGTGTGGTGGGGGCGGATATAAAATCGTTGCTTAGCCAAATATAATTCCTAAGATAAAATAATTCATATCTGAACAAACTTGTTCTATAATGTTTAAACACAAGTCACAGCTTCTTATAACTGTCCTTGCAATAGCCTCTTTATGTGTATAATATAATAAGGGGATTGAAGCATATTTAACATCACCAAACCTCATTGAAATGCTGGACTTGGTTATAACGAAATTTGGTTATAACAAATTTTTTACCTGGTCCCAAGGGATTTGTTATAACCAAGTTTTACTGTATCACAATATGGCTCAGTACCTAGGCCAAAAAAAAGGGTTTGTTTCAGGTAACATGGCAAGAAAATGTAGGGTCGGTAGATCGGATTTTTTTTTTATCATGAAAGTACTGGTACTACCCAGTTTCTCAGAAGACCCAAACATTGACCAAAAAAGGGTAAAAATACGGAAATTTCTTCAAAATTGCAAAAAAAAACGTAGGTTCGGGCCTGTTTTGATAGGGTCGGTCGGGTGATGATGTCTTTGTAAGGCCATATCAATGCCTCACTCTCCCTCATATCTTCTGTTTTTACATGCAGTATAATGAACTTTCTAGGATAAAAAATAGCAACACACATTAAAAAAATAGAAAAGGCAGAAAATATCCAAGAAAGTCCGACCAAAGGATTTAGAATACTATAGTCGGTATCATTCTATGGGACAACTATATATAGATCTCTGTAGTAGGCAGGGCGGTTATTTTCAGTCACGCACCTCCGGGTATGTAAGAATTGATGTTATAAAACCACCTACCGTAAAACCTTGCATATAGGCCGCGGCTAGTACGCGAGCCAGACCGCCAGTATGGCTTGTAGGATCCGGACAAAGTCTGGGTGCGGCTTATACTTGAGATTTTAGATGTATACTACAGAACTTGAGTCACCATACTCACCCCCCCCCCCCTTTGCGGCTTATATAATTTGTCAAAGTTAAGAGTGTGGCCTCTACGTGAGTTAGTCTTATACTGGAGGTTCTACGGTACATTGTGTCTGTTCTACCTGTGTAGGATTACTGTCTGTCAGGATAATAATAGCAGCTAGCTCTGTATCTATAGACCAAATAGACATATAAGGTGTATGAAATACGGCCCATGGTTTGCTCGTTATCTGAATAAGACTCTTTGTACACATGTGAGTACTGTACATTGCTGTCTATAACCCGCGGGTTATACTGGAATCAAGTCCCCAGGTCGGGTTATGACCCTTTCCAAAGGTAGAGGTTCTACGCAATCTTATAAATAGAACAATACCAAAGTAGACTTAATCAGACCCCAGGATTTTTCTCGAGTTAGGGGGACGGGTTATACACGAGATGTAGATTATACGCGTGAATTTACGGTCAGCAGAATGAAGGTATGTAGTGTGGGGTTTCACCTGTATAATGCACCTGTATCTTGTATCAATCAGCATGATAGCAATAACTACATGGACAATATCAGCATATCGTGTTCTGTCTGGTCGTGATGTAACCTGGTATCACCCACCTGTGTGGGTGTGTGGGTGTGTCTACCGTAAAACCTTGCGTATTACCCGCACCTAGAGTTTAGGCTGATCCTATAAGCCGCAATGGGGATGTGATTATGCTGACTTTAATACTGTGCCATAGTAGCAAAAACTCGTGTATAGGCCGCACCCTGACCCTGGGCCGATCCTATAAGCCGCACCGCCGATCTGACTCGCGTACTAGCCGCGACTTATACGCGAGGTTTTACGGTGTGGGTGTGTGGGTGTATGTGTGGTAGTGTGTAGGAGTACACAGGTGAAGTGGTGAGTTATTGGTTGATCTGGGGGATTACTGGAAGAAAAATTTGAAAAAAATTCTCAATTTTGAAAAAAAAATGAGGCGAGCGAAATCCATTGACAATGAAAAAAAAAATTCCCATTTCCGAAAATGAGGTGCGCGAAATCCATTGACCAACTTTTATTTTTTGGTCTGGCCTAGGGTCAGGCTGGCCACCTAGTTTAGTTGTGGCGGTGTGCAGCTAATAGCTAATCAGTGCCCGGTGCGGGTAGATAGGACACAGCTGGTGCCGATAACGGTATCTCACCACACGGCCACACTCTCTGTACTCTCTACGTGTACTCACATACAACCTGCAGCCCAAACTGCAACACTACAATGGCTCTAGACCAAGGGGCGGATCCAGAGGGGGGGGGGGGTCCTGGGGGTCCGGACCCCCCCTTTTGGAATTTTTTTTTAGATATTTTTTTTATGATAATTTGATCAGGCGCGACTCGCGGCGCGTCACTTTTCGGTACTTTGGTGTTTGGAGAACCCCCCTTTTCAAATTCCTGGGTCCGCCCCTGAGACCCTTAAATTCTATATGGCGACATGGGCATTTCGTAAAATCGACATGCGACATGAGACCTGATGACATGCGACATGAGGCTAAAAAAGATATTGACATGGGACGTGGACAGTTCTTAAAATCGACATGGGACATGAGCATTATTAAGGCTAAGCGACATAGACATACGACATGGTAATTTCTTAAAATCAACATGCGACATGGGGACCCCCTTAGGGTGATAGGGCCTATCAAGGTCCCCACTACAAAGAGTCAATTGCCCTACAGCTTAACATCTACTGGGGTACGTTCACAACTGACGTCACAGGCTAGGGGATGGGTGAGGAGAGGGGGATAGGGGTCTTTGGGTCTGTGACAAATCGGGTTAAACATTTGTATAGAAGCGGGAATAGTGACCTATCCGGTAGTGTGGGGGGGGGGGGGGGATTAAAAATACACTCATTTATTTGATTTATGGTCATCCATACCTGTAAACCCTTTGTGAAGTTTGTTAGCGCTCCCCCATTTAACCACTACCCCAGATAACTCACAGAGTAACTGCACTCGTGCATTGTGGTTATTGAGGAGTGTATCAGCCCCGTGCTAAGGTTGGCATGATACATGAATGCAGCACTGGCGAGACTTCACTCAGCAGTGCTGCATTCATGCATCATGACAGCACAAGAGCAATAAAACAGTATGTTGTCCCTAAAGGGCTGCCCCCCACCCCCCCCCCCCCCCCCCACACACACACACTGGTAGCTATCCCCGGGAGTGCAGCGTCCGTCACGTCGGTCGTCATGGTGACGTGCCGGGACGTGACGTCCTATAGACGTGGTGTGAAAACGGTAAAAGTGCGTATTGTGCTGGTGTACGGCGGGTGTTGTATCGGGTATGGGGCTGGGTGACGGCGGCAGAAGGGGAGCCCGTGATGTGTGAGCGGTGGCCCCCACACACCAGGGGTAATGGGCTAACCCTTTACTGACAAGGTCTGGGCATTTCCTGGACACTATATTAGGGCCTATACCTGTATACAGCATGCATATCTAGGGTTTGGGCATGGATTGGAATATCATTGATATCATGTTAACTTGTTGGAAAAAAGGAAAAAAAAGAAAAAATAAGTAAAGATGCAGGGAAAGGAAATAGAAGACAATTACCGTAAGTGTAAAGGGTTATGGCCCTTGGGGTTGAAACTTGTCATTAGTTTATGATTGTCCATCCCACGTCCCCACACCCGCCCCACACACTCTGTCCCATTTATCTCTAAACTCGTCTACCGTACCGTCGCGATAAAGTGCCTGGTCTTGAAAGAGCGCCGGTCTTGAATAAGCGCCGGGGTATAGGGGCAGCCAAATGTTTCTTAAGCACTAAAATCATGACCTTGAATAAGCGCCTGTCTTGTATAAGCGCCTGTGTAAGAGCCCCGCCAAATTGAAGAGCGCCCCGGCGCTTATTCACGACGGTACGGTAACCCCCCCCCCCCACACACACAGATGTATACATGTATACAAACAGTCACCCATGCGTTAACATTCCCCATGGTGCGACAACTACTTGCTACTGAATTGTCAACTATACAGGTGTAGAAATTATGCGCTTTTGCTACCCTGCAGTCTTTAGCAACAACAAAAAACAGGGGGAAAAAAAGCTACCATCAGCTATTAAAAAACGCACTCAAGAAAACACACAAAAAACAACAAAGAAATATATCGGCTACTGTTGGACCTCACGACTTGCAATACCAACTTTAGCTTCTTGTCTACTTTACATCTTGAACACATGAGTGTGGCAGCCTGTTCCCATGTTATACTGGTGTGTGTAGATTGTGGGGGGGGGGGGGGGCGTTATCTTAGACACACAGCCTGACCTGGGGGCAGTCATGTGACCTGGGGTCATGTGTCACGTGGTACGTCACGTGGTACGTCACATGACGGGATGTGACATGAGATATCGGTGTGTGGGTGTCAGTGGTGTGTAACGGTGTAAGACGGGTGAAGGAAATACAAGCCGGCTGGTCAAGGAAACACCCACATCCACGGGATGATCCGAAACAAGGATAGGGACTCCAGAAAAAAAATAGAATAATTAAAAAGTCTTTTTTTTTCTTCTATTATGTAGAACATAAGAAACATAATGTAAATCTTCTGGAATTTTCTTTCTATCTATCATAGAACCTGGGCAATCATCAGATATGTGCCAACAAAATCCACCAAGTTCCCCCAGTACATCTTCTATATAATTGTTGGAGTCAATCTGAAAGGTGGTGGTGCCTATTTGTTTCAGGCAGGTGAGTGGGAGGTAGTTATGTAAGAGGTTTGGAGGGTATGTGGAGTACTGCACAGGCTGGGCCATGATTGACAGACCCTCTTAACATGATCAACCAATATACTGCAAATCACTTCAGTGGGTGTAGGAATAGAGTAGATGAATTGCCTTAATGACCCAATCATAATCATTTTGATGTTTTTGGCCAAGGAGCAAGTGAGAGCATCCTCTGATTGCTTCCATTCTTTAACCCCATATAACAACATACTGGACAATATCACCTACCAAGAGCCAACAAGAGCCATTCATTACTTCATAGAGTTTCACCTATTTCTTATATACATAGCTGCACCAAAATACCCACCTGCTCTGTGCACTGTGCACAGGGGCGCACCTAGCGGATTCTGGGGTCCCTAACAAGGATCCGATCTAGGCACACCTTAGTATAGCATAGGTCACAGTGTCAACTCCAGGGAAATATAAGATGGGCAAAGCATGCAAACACCCACACCCACGAGGTGATCTGAAACAAGGATCTATTGACGGGAAACACCCGCATCCACGAGGTGACTCGAAACAAGGATCTATGCTAGAATCTATTATATATGCCGGAGTCAATGTGTCTACTGATGAGAAAGCCCTGTAAATTATGATCTATATAAAAAGAAAATACCTGCCACTATGTAGTATGTAACGCTAGAACTGGCCAATAGCCTCCAGACTGACACCTTGTCCCCCCCCCCTCCGTCTGTCTCAACTAGAGGGGACAAGATGGCTGCCTCCAGGGACAGACCTGTAGCAGCCCTATAGGATCCACACCGACATTGTCCTTGGTCAGCCCAGGTCTGTGTGTGTGTGTATGTGTATGGGGGGGGGGGGGGGGTGTTGTGGGGGGGGGGGGGGGAGCTGGCTGGTCTAAGTGTGTGTGTGTAGGGGGGGGGGGTTGTTGATAAGGTCTCTTGCTTGTACCCGGCTGTTATTTAGACGTGATAAAACCCGCCAACCCAGAACCAGCACAAACACGCCTAGTGGCGCCCCAACCCCCCAGCGGGGTTAGCAGGAACTAAAAGCCATCTTGGACAGAAATGGGAAAATAATGAAAGAAGAAAAGTTCTAAGAGAATTCAGCGAAATGGAAATAACTCGTCCATAAGAAGTGCCAGCGGGGCTGGCCAAGTAACCCTTTAAGGACATCATGTCGCTAAAACACAACATTTGTCGTCATGATGCACCGATGCAGCCCCGGCGAGTAACTCACCGGTGCTGCATTGGTGCATCATGCCGACCGTTCAAGAATCTATAAAACGGTTTGGTCAGCATGATGCATGAATGCAGCACTGGCAAGTTAGTCACCAGAGCTGCATTCATGCACTAGGGGCATGGTGACTAGGGGCATGCTGCATTAACCCTTCAAGGACGCATGTCGCTAAAAATGACATTTGTTGTCATGATGCACCAATACAGTCCCAGCAAGCATTGGTGCATCATGCCGACCCTTCGGGAGTGTCTCAAAACCGTAGGGTCGGCATGATGCATGAATGCAGCACTGGCGAGTTACTCGCCGACTAAAGACATGATGCATCAAGGCATCATGCCGTCCTTAAAGGGTTAAAGCCGCCTGCAGCCCTTACAGGGTTAAGTTGAGCCGTGACGGGGCGGTATTAACGTCATGTTAAACACCGCATTAAGCCGACTGAGGACGGGCTCTGACGCCGCTTCAGCTAATTTAATTAATGTGAGGACGTGTAATTAAAAGAAACATGTATTGAAATAAGACAGTGTTTTCATTTGAAACCCGTTCACATTGCTGGCTTCACCCGTCGACATGGCAGGGTTTGGTGTTCGACCTATTACTGTAAACAATGTATTATATTTCACTCTGCGATTTCCGCTGAAATGAAATGATGGGGGGGGGGGGCGGTATGTGTGTGTGTGTGTGTGGGGGGGATATGTGTGTGTGGTGGGGTATGAGGGCTAGGGAGAGGCTGGCGGGGGGGGGGGTATAGGTATAGGTTGGGGTTAAGGAGAGAGCCACACTGAGGTTTGCCAAAACCTGCCTCCGTCTTGGTGTGAAGGGGTCCAAGTGTCGGTAGGATCCCTGGCTAGTAACCCTGGCTAGTAACCCTGGCTAGTAACTCGCCAGGGCTGCACTCATGCATCATGCTGACCCCACGGGGTCAAGGAACCCCGAAGGGTCGGCCTGATGCATGAATGCAGCACTGGTGAGTT
>OX381718.1:68467927-68576398 GCA_947462335.1 Harmothoe impar | reverse complement strand
ATGTAAATCAAGTACCTCACTGGACATGTGTTTATGTATGAATTAATATTTATTCTAATATCTATGTTATTAAAAAAGCAGTTATGTTAAAAACAGGTTTGTCTTCCAATATAGGCCTACTGCCCTAACAAAATAACACATGCCTTAACACATAACTGGAACTGCGTTCCCCCCTTTCGAGCCCCTTTTTTTCTGTAGTAGAATCTCTACAAGGAGTTCCAACATGGTGGATTCAACTTCAAGCTGAGAAGTGGTAAGTTTCTGTAAATGGTTGGTGTTTGGGATTTTATATTTTATTATATCAAGTCGTGTTAGAACGATAATAATGACCTCGACCTCGCTCTAGCTGGTGACAGTTTGTTTGCCGCAGATTGGGCAAGATCGTGAAGCGATCAAGCCTAACCCTAGCCTCCGAGGCATAAAGGGGTGTTCATTTATTAATAACAGGGGGGGGGGGGGGCAACATTTTTTTTAGCCCCCCCCCCCCTCGAGAGCATGTGGAACGTTTCGCGCCCCCCCTCGCCGAAAAATGTTGGCCCCCCCCCCCCTTTGAACTAAATCTTTACGCCCCCCCCCCCCCCTCCCTCAAGAGCGAACAGATTTTTTTTACGGCCCCCCCCCCCCCCCTCAGGAGGGGTCGGAAATTTTTACCCCCCCCCCCCCCCCCCCCACCCTGTAACTAATAAATGAACACTCCCTCAGAGGACCAAACTGTCACGAGCCAAAGTGCATTACTTTTACGACAACACTGCGAATGAGGGGTGACAGTATTACGTCATCAGATTGAGAAACGTCAGCACCAACCCCGGGGCACCAACCTATAAAACAACAGCAACCAAAGGAGAAGTCAGCTGAGAAACGTTTACCGTCAGTGTCATTACCTTCATCTTTTATCAGATAAAGCAGATAACGCTAAGATTAATGAGCCTAGATTAAGAAATGAGACATTTGACGGTGCCTCCCGAGTCCAGTGTACCCGGCACAACATGGAGGCCGTGCGTGGTGACGTCATAACGTAACCCTAGGCCTAGATACGTGGTTACCGTCTTGGGGCATGCAGGGCACATAGCATGAATCTATTAGATATAGGTAATAATTTATATAGGTAATATCGACGGTCGGCCATGCACAAAGTTATTAGCCGAGCAGCCTGTCACTCTACCACTACTGCCACAACGTCAACGTGGTCCGCCTCTCGCCATGTAACAACTGAAGTAAACTGACAATTGTCGTCAAAAGTGGACCTAACACGACACCTAAACCTTCTCCCAAAGAATAAAGACCGGTGTAATTCCTCGCATTTACTAAAAGATTGAAAGATTCCAAACAAACAGACATTTATCCTACACACCAATACTCACCTCCTCCTTGCTTGCCGCCTGCCGCCCAAATGGCGGCGTCTGCAGCGTGATTCCTGCTCCACCAATCACAGAGCAGCTACTATATTGGGTAGGCCACACGCCCAGAGACGGATTGCTGCAGGCACTCTAGTCCTGAGGACTGCTGCGCCCATACGCACCCCGGGTATCGGTACGCACCTCACCCCCTACGCGTCCGGCGTTGGGTGGGCTCTAGGACCTGCCGCCTGCGACCGTAGGAAAAGTGTATTTCCTTCTTCTTCTCTTTTTGTTTGTGTGTGTGTGTGGGGGGGGGGGGGGGGGGGGGGGGCCTTTAGACGGGTGTTTGGCTGGCCCTTTGACAAACCTTAGGCCACTCAAAGAAATTAAATGGTTTCTCATCATCGCGTGCATCATAAAAATCAGGTCTTAGGGAAAACTCGTCAGATTTCTCAGACCTTGGTGATGAGAAACCTTTTTTTTTTTTTGAGTGGCCTTACCCTTGTGTGAGGGGAATTTTTGTCAAAATTGACCTTTGCTGAGGGGGATTTTTGAAAAAAAATTAGGCTATGCTTGTTGCGACAAACTTTGGCGAAAAAGCCTTCTTAGGGGAATATGTTGAAATCTCCAAAAAGTGACCCTTGGTGAGGGGGATTTTCGTGAGAATTGACCCTTGGTGAGGGGGGATTTTCCGCGGGGGATTTTCGTGAAATAGACCCAAAATGATCAGCGTGGTCAGTAGGGCATTTTACTTTTTGGAACCATTAATATAAGATAAACCTATGGAGACATGCTTGTTAAGCCTAGGCCTACGGTCAAGAGTCAACCTCCTGCCTGGGAGTTACAAAAAGGAAATGTCTGAGGAATAGCATGACAGTGGTTCCCGGCAGTGGTTGTTCTCACTCCCGGATTGTCACTTTATCTTTATGAATGCACATATTTCCTAACGTGAAATTAATTCACCTAGGCCTATTTAGTAAGTTAGGAACATAGCCTAGTTCAATATCTAGGGCCTACAGTAGATTTACTATGACCATTAAGAGATTATTTGTGGGAAAGTAATTTGCCAGCTCCAACTAACACAAATCACATCACACGTTTGTAGCAGGTCAAAGAGTGGTTCAAGGTTTTTAAATTTTCTTTTCTACATCAAAATGCTCGAAATTGCCACCATATCTCAACCCCATTGTTCTCTTGACAAGTATGTGCTAGCCTATTAATCAGGATGACATAATGATGATAGAATTGACTCAATTTCAATCTAAAACTTTAGTGTGAAATTTTAATTCTCAGACTGACTGAGTGTAGGGCTATAGAAGAAATTGCAGGCACTTCACTGTATAGCTAGCTATATGTATCAGTAGTAAGCCGGATGAAGTATGCAGGGTTCGCGCTAGCCGCTCTGCAAATCGCCAATGGCGGGGGTCTAGATGGGGGGGGTCCCCATGTCACATGTCGATTTTAAGAAATGGTCATGTCAGTAGTATAGTATGTATCGGAACGGGACTATAGTTAAGTACTGTTTATTACTCAATCGACCTGCAGCCAATCAGAGGCCTCCATTTGGTCACGTGACCGGAAGTGACCTACTTAGGGGATTAGTGGTGACGTCACGTGACCTAGTTAGCCAATCAGAGGCTGCCATTTGGTCACGTGACCGGAAGTGACGTCATATGACCTACTTATGGACCGGAAGTGACGTCATATGACCTACTTAGGGGACCGGAAGTGAGGTCATATGACCTACTTTAGGATCACGTGACCGGAAGTGACCTGATTGATCACGTGACCGGAAGAAGAAGAAGTGACGTCACGCGACTTAATGAAGAGATGAGCGTCTTTAAGGGGTCACGCGCTTTAAAATGTGATATCTTTTTTTTTGGAGGAGGAGGAGGAGGAGGAGGAGGAGGAGAAGGAGAGGAGGAGGAGGCGAGTCTCTTATTTTTTTCGGTAAACTAATAAAAAACACTACGATATAAGTTTTTGTTTTTTTTTCATTTTTTATTGTTTTACGAGCGACTGGAAGTGACTTATTGAACTAGGTAGAAGCGTTCTTTAGAGTGTATAAGGGGGGGGGGAAGGAGGGGAGGGGAGGGGAGGGGAGGGGGGGAGGGGGGCCCCTTTAAGATGCATGGGGAGGGGGGCGCTTTTAGGATGCATGGGGCGGGTTGTTGGGCGAGGGGGGAGGGGGGCACTCTAGGGGGGTGGTGGGGCACTCTAAGGGGCGTTTGTCTCTTTTAAGAAAAAAAAGAAAAGAAAAAAGATTTCAATCGAGAGACACGCTTCCTCCTCTCGAGAGGAAGAAGCGTGTCTCTTCGTTTTTTTTTTGTTTATCACGTGCTTCGATGAGGCGATCAGCTGCGACTGGAGGAAGTGACACTTTAAGAGGGCGCGCGTCTTAATTGTTATGATTTTTTTTTTTTACTTACTAATAAAGAAGACGTATGAAAATAAAACACAACAATTCACATGTCCGTCGTTCTCGTTGTTTCTTGCTTGATAAAGTCAAGTAATATCGCGATGCCGAGGTCAAACTTTCCCATGTCCTCAGTCAACACTCGAAGGAGTTCAAAAGGTGTACCGCCGGCACCGTCAGCTTCATCTTGCCACATTTTCAACACTCGGAAGGCCCACTCAGCGGGACTTCCTCCGTATTCGCATTCTTCAGCGATCTTATCTAACCTCTCAGGCGACAATTTTAAATGGTCCCCCACCTCTTTCCACCTGCTACCTAGACGTCTGCCGAGGGTGCCCAAGTGCTTATGCATCGCGCGCGAGTCGGGGTTTTCGAAATCCAACCCCTGTCTGTGGAGAAGGGACATCCACTGAGCCAACAGTTCCACGCGTCTAATGCGGGTGAAGACGCGACCGAGCTCTCCCCATCTATGACGATGCGGGCTTTCACCCCACCAGACTCGGAACATCGCCGTACACAGCTCCTCCGGTGTCTTGACACTGCGCTCTACTAGAGCATCCATACGGGCGGCGGTAACTTTTAAGCTACTGCCCAACTCTCTCCAACAGCCGCTCAACTCTTTACCTAGTTGACGAAGCAAGGCGTCGCTATAGGCTAACCGCCGCTGTCCTACCTCTCTGTTCTCCCCATCGGTCTGCCTCGCGCGTCTCACGTCGTCAAGCCGCATTAACTTTTTTTCAGGTGGACAAGGCGGTGAAGGCGAGCTTGAAAGTGGAATAGCTTGAGCCGTCTCGTCTCGTCTTGGCGGCGGCGGCGGCGGCGGTGGCGGCGGCGGCGGCGGCGGCGGCGGCGGCGGCGGCGGCGGCGGTGGTGGCGGTGGTGGTGGTAGTAGACGTTACTGTGGTCAGAGGCGATATGGTTTTTTTCCAACAGAAATCAGAGCTTTTATACAGAGGGAGTTTAATCCCATTTCCAACAGCACTCCAGCTGTCTAGCGACCTGTCCGCATGACGCTTTTTCAGCCGCTCCGCTCCTTAAGAGCTTAGATGACGAGGGGTATGTCATCGCTATCCGTGGAGACCAGCTGAAAACGGTGTTTCTTCCTCATCCATAGCCTTACCTCCTACCCCCTACCTGAGGACGTCTCCCTCCCTCTGACATTCATTGTAACAAACGTCAGAGGTCAGGTGAAAATCGGATTTTTTTCATGCACAGCCTTAGTCAGCTGTCACCCCTCCCTATTGAACTAGCCGGCCGCCGCCTGGCCGGCCCGGTCTACTCACCACGGCAGGAGGTGGTGATTTTTTTTTTGTCTTACACTTAAGTCGCTCACCACATGCACACGCCTCTACTCACAGACAGACACGTTCGTCTTAGGGGGGGTCCTGCTTCACGCCACACGCCTCCTGTAGTTTTTTTTGTATACACACTCTAAGCTCATCACCGTTAATCCTTTATACAGCTAACGCGCGCTGAATGGCTGAACAGGGTGGTAAGTGGCTTAGCTCATGACAGTGGATCCCTCAAAAAAAAGAGGGGAAAGGGATCCAGCTGAAAACGTCATACCTTATGTCTTTGTGAATGGCCGCCGGTCAGTCGACGGCAGCAACCGCTTAATCCTTTATACAGCTAATGCGCATTGAATTGCTGAACAGGGTGGTAAGCGGCTTAGCTCATGACAGTCGATCTCTCAAAAGGGGGGAAAGGGATCCAGCTGAAAACGTCATGCCCTATGTCTTTTGTTTCTCTTTGTGAATGGCCGCCGGCCAGCCGGCGGCAGCTGAACAGGGTCGGTAAGTAGCTTAGCTTCTAGAAGCGAGAAGGCGTATATAAGGGGCCTGGAAACCTCCATTCCCTCACTCATTCTTTTGCTGCTCTCTACAGTCACCACCATGAGCAAAAGACAACACCTAGCGCCGTCCAAGAACAAGAAGACTACGCAGAACAGCGCTCGTTTAGCGTCAGTGCCTCCTCTTGCTACTGAAAATGAGACTACCGCCGCAGCCGCTTGGTCTTATCACCCTCCCGCTGTAGCGAGCGCTCGCGGCAGTAGTAGTAGTAGTAGCAGTAGTAGTAGCAGTAGTAGTACTAGTAGTAGTAGTAGTAGTGGTAGTAGTCGTCGTGCTAGCGACGTTGTTACACTCGCGAAGGTACACGTTGCTGCTAAGCGCGCTGCCGCTGCTACTGCCGCCCCGCCTGCTGGTGATCCTCGGGCTGCGGCTGCTGCGGCTGCTGCTGCTGCTGCACCTGCTACTGCTGCGCCTGCTGAGGCTGCTGCGCCTGCTACTGTTGCGTCTGCTGCTGCTGCTGCTGCTGCTGCTGCTTCTGCTGCACCTGCTGCTACCGCTACTACTACTGACGACAACGCTCCTGGCACAGCGCAGTACTGGCAACCGGGTTTTTACCTCCCCACTACTGTTGATGACTTTGATGACCTGCCGCTCGTTGCACAGCCCCTCTCCTCCACCACTACATCGACCGACGCCCTCGACGCCGCTCGCGCTGAGAATGACAGCTATTCGGACACTCAGCCCCTAAACCGAGAAGAAGAGGAAGAGGAGGAGGAGCAGCAGCAACAGGGTGAGACAGAGAACGACGGTGACGACGAGGCGTACGAAGAACCCGAAGGGAAAGGGGTGGGCGGTACGTTTTTCGGCTCCCCTCTTCGACCTTTCGACCTCACTTCCACTAGTAGCGCCCCGTCCGGTCCGTGGCGACTGCCCTCACCGCCACCTTACGAGGGCGGCGGCGCTTCATCTTCTACCGCTACACTCAGCACCGACGGCGTGTGGCTGCTCTGTTCCAACAACGAGGCCTCGGATACCACCAGCGCTGACGCTGCTCCTGCTATCGGTTCTGCTGCTGATTCAGCTCACGCTGATGGTGTTACTCATCCTGCGGGTGTGAAACGTTCTAAGGTGAGTTCCAGAACAACAAGGCCCACTAAGAAGAGAAAAATACAAGAAAAAGAACGAGATGGACGAGAAGAAGCAGAGAAAACCTTCTCCCGTCTTCTCGGGTTAGAGTTCTGCTTAGACGGAGCTTTGACGCTGGAGATCTGGGAGGACGTGGCTAGACTGTCTAGGAGGCCGCGCTACACAAAAGACGGCCAGGTGAAAGAGGCATCTCTGACCAGAAGCAAGCGAGTGCACTTCACGGCCGACGCGCTGCGCGAGCTAATAGCACGCATCGCCGATATCCGCGCAGTGGTGCGCATACGCGACACAGCGGCCGCGCAAGGAAGACCTAATCACACCCCCTGGTTCGCAGTGCTGGGCGAAGTGTACGCAGCTGTGAGCTACTACAGCGGTAAGAACCTCGTCCACGTGCGCAAGTACGAAGGTCCTGACAAAAAACCCACACAGCAGGGAGTGACGCTGTCCGCCAGAGCGCTCAAAGAGTTGGATGACAAAACAGAGATCATTCTGAAATATCTCGGCATAGATTCGGAATGAGAGACGCTCAACGCTCACGCGCGCACACACACACACACACACAGCGTTTGACGTACGCTGTATGAGACAGACAGACGGATACACAGACAGCAGACAGAAAGATAAATAGATAGATAGATAGACAGATAGATTGATAGATAGATAGATAGTTAGACGGCTAAGTAGTTGGTAACTGAGTGAAAAAAAACATGACACAGTACGTATGGGAAAAGTGTTTCAAAATGTTTAAAAGACCGTACAACCACGAGAGACACGTAGAAAATTGTAGAGTAGTACCTAAGTTTTGCCCTCTATGCGGCGAAGGCGATTGCCGAAAGATCGCCTGTCGACGCGAATCTCTGGACGGGGTGACCGTCCCTCCGCGCATATGTGCTGTACCGAACGGGGAGGAAACGTTCACGGCGAATTGGCCTGCGATACAAACGGGCGTCAGGATGCACGGGACTCGCGTGAGTGTAACAAACTTCAGGCTACCAACCGGCGAGTTGAGTGACGCTGTAGATACTATGCGTCGCATTCACTTGACACAAAGATTCAGATACAAAGTGGGTTTCTCGGTAGGCTTACTCTTACAACACAGAGAAGACAAGAGCAAACTGCGCTACTTTCACGCCTCCCAGAACAACGCAACTCTCATACAACCGCTCCCTACTATAACTAATTCAGAAACTTTGGAAGAGCTCCTCTCAAAGATGGAAAACACCGTCGCTTGCGAGGAAGTACGGAAACTTTGCGACGCTGACACCAAGTGGCACGTTCTTTTTCCTACCAATTTGAACATTTGCGTTTACATGGGACCGGGGGAATTCCCCATAGGCGGTAGGATCACTCAGGCCGGTCGAGTTGGAAAGAGAAGCGGCGTGTTAGATTTTCCCAACAAGGACAACCTCTGCATCTTCCGCTGCATTTCCTTTCACTTATACAACACCAGCAAGCGCGCTTCAGATTTGTTACGTCAGTTCTGTCCCGCTGCCACACCTGAATCCTTTCCGGGTCTGAACATCCGCGACTTACCCGCGTTAGAGAACTTGTTTGACGTACAGATAGCTGTTTACACCGCGTCGCGTCAAGTGCCGGGGCGGAAGTTGAGAAGACGCGTTACTCTGATCAGACCGCCTTCCAGAACTCTGGCCGCCCGAGGTAAAGTCAACCTACACCTGACGGCGAAAGGCGGTTTGCACGTCTCTCTCGTCACGGACTTCAACGCGTACGCGGGCATATACGAATGTTGCAAGTGTAAGGCGGCGTTCACCACCGAGTTCTTGCTGAAGAGACACAGGAACCAGCTTTCCTCTTGCCGACAAGTCAAGTTGCGCTACGTAGGTGGCATCTACCAAAATTCGAGAACGATTTTCGAAGCGCTAGCAGACTTCTCCATTTTTCCCCCCGACGGACATTCCGGAATCTACCCTTACAAGATCGCCTTCGATTTCGAGGCTTTCTTCAGACCGTGCAAAGAACCGTCGACGGAACACGTGTCCCTGCTGTGGGATCACGTCCCTTTGTCGGCTAGCGTTGCATCCGACTTTCCGGGGTGGGAGGGGCCCGTCTGCTTCGTCAGAGAATCCGACGCAGATTCCGACCCCTTGTTGGACCGAGTTTTAAATCACATTAACGAGAACGCCAAAGTCATCGGGGAAGCTGTGCTAGAACTTTACCGACCGACCTTAGCGAAGTTAGATGCGGCGATAGGTGAAGCTCTCCTGCTGGAGGAGGCGACGTTCACCCCTTCTCCAGGCGGCTTCGCTGCGGCTCAGACCAGACACCCGTTAGTTCAACTGAAGAAGCGTCGTCTGAGATACATCCGTCAAGCTCCAGTCGTGGGCTTCAACTCGGGGCGTTACGGAGGGCCTTGACCCGCTCATCTCGACGCTTCATCTCTCGCCATTCGCACTCCCACACGACGACCAGCTTGTGACCTAGCGCTTTCAAGTAAGCGCTTACTCTGGTCGTTCTGTCGCGTCTCTCCTCTCTCAGTGAAGCGCACTGATATCGGTGCGACGGTATGCACTCGTGAGCGTGGAACCAACACCCGTGAAACTGGAAAACCGTATTAGAGGCCGCGTGAAACCCGTCCACGCGAATTCTCCGACAGCCTACAACCATCTCGCCGCCGTTCAAAGCGTGGCAAAGAAACTCTCACAGCGCTTTGGAGTGGTTACGCTTCGTAGAGCACGACCGCGACGTGAAAGTGCGCTTCACTGAGAGAGGAGAGACGCGACAGAACGACCAGAGTAAGCGCTTACTTGAAAGCGCTAGGTCACAAGCTGGTCGTCGTGTGGGAGTGCGAATGGCGAGAGATGAAGCGTCGAGATGAGCGGGTCAAGGCCTCCCAACAACGCTGGAAGGTTGACGCTTTGAAAGTGTCTCGAAACGCGATGAGCGAGAGCGACATCCTTTCCGCTGTGAAAGAGGAGAAAATGTTCGGTTTAGTTCAAGTGGACATCACTACGCCGCCTCACCTACGAGACTACTTCGAAGAAATGACCCCCGTTTTCAAGAACGCGACCGTTTCAAAATCGGACATAGGACCTCACATGTCAGACTTTGCGCAGGAAGAAAAGCTGTTGAACACGCCTCAGAGATGTCTGATAGGGAGTTACCACGGAAAAAATATTCTCTTGGGAACGCCGCTTCTCAAGTGGTATTTAGAGCACGGTTTGATAGTCACCAAAGTGCAGCTGGTGGTAGAATACCTACCTAAACGCTCCTTTGCCGGTTTCGCGGACGAAGTAGCGGCGGCGCGAAGACATGGCGACGTGAACGAGAACGAGAAAATTCTGTCAGACTGTTACAAGTTAATGGGAAACGCTACGTACGGTAAAACAATCTGCAACAAAGAAAAACACACGGCGGTGAGATACACTGACAGTCGGAAGTTCGAACTATTGGCCAATTCGTGGCGCTTCAAAAAGGCGTCCGAGTTGAGTTCCGATCTGTTTGAAGTCGAACTACAACCGAAAACAGTCAACAACAACCTCCCTATTCAAATAGGGTTCATGGTATACCAGTACGCGAAGTTGAAAATGTTAGAGTTCACATACGACTTCTTGGATAGATTCGTCGATCGGCGCGATTATGCCCTTTGTCAAATGGACACCGACAGTCTTTACATGGCTCTCAGCGGTGACACGTTGGATGACCTAGTCAAACCTCGCCTGAGAGAGACGTACTTCAGAGAGAAACGAAAGTGGCTTCCGACAGCGGTGTGCGACGATCACTTAGAGCTTTTCGTGAAGACAAAAACGGAAAGAGCGCGAGAATGGTGTCCGCCGCCCGGCGGATGTTGTGAGAGACGGTACCTTCACGATCTGAGAACTTCGGGGCTTATGAAAGCGGAGTGGGAAGGTGACGGGATCCTAAGTCTCAACCCTAAGACTTACATTTGCTACGATCGAGTCAGCGACACCGGTGAAAGAAAATCCAAAAAATGGAGTGCAAAAGGCGTACAGAAGAAACAAAACCCTCAGGAACCAGACGACTTCTTGGATGTTCTTCGCCAACGAAAAACTCTCATTGCTGTAAATAGAAACTTCAAAGTGGTGCGAAACAAAATGGTCACCTACACCATAGAGAAAGACGGCGTGCGCTACTTGTATTATAAGCGTCGCGTGCATTCTGACGGTGTGACAACGAGTCCTTTAGAGATATGAAAAAAAATAAATAAGCGTGTGCATCTTTTCAAAAATAGAGTGTTTATCAAGATTGAAAAAAAAAAAATAAAATAAAATAAAATAAAATATTGTTGTGTTTTTATTTTCATACGTCTTCTTTTACTAGTAAGTCGCGCAGTCTCTTAAAGCGTCACTCATGTGACGACGTCGCTTCCAGTCACGTGATCCTAAAGACCCTCACTTCCTAAACAAAAAACTTCTTCTTCCGCTCACGTGATCAATCAAGTCACTTCCGGTCACGTGATCCTCAATGAGGTCACTCACTTCCGGTCGGCCATTAGGTCATGTGACGTCACTTCCGCTCACGTGACTCATCAGGTCACTTCCGGTCACGTGATCCTAAATTAGGTCATATGACGTCACTTCCGGTCCCCTAAGTAGGTCAGTAGGTTACCCAGAATGCACCACTAATCCCCTAAGTAGGTCACTTCCGGTCACGTGACCAAATGGTGGCCTCTGATTGGCTGCAGGGTTACCCAGAATGCACCACTAATCCCCTAAGTAGGTCACTTCCGGTCACGTGACCAAATGGAGGCCTCTGATTGGCTGCATGTCGATTGAGTAATAAACAGTAGTTAACTATAGTCCCGTTCCGATACATACTATACTACTCATGTCGCCTGTCCCTTAAATCCTCATGTCCATGTCGCCATTAAGAACCTCTCATGTCCCATGTCGATTTTAAGAAACACCCCATGTCATGTCACTTATTTTTTTCCTCATGTCACTAAGCCCCATGTCGCATGTCGATTTTAAGAAATGGCCATGTCGCCGTGTCGAATTTAGCCATCCACCCCCATAATGGCGAATCATAATCCATTTTGGCGAATCAAAGCCCCTGAAAATTCGCCAAATTGGCGAATCTTGATTGACATGTAGGTACAAAGCAGTGTAGGACCAATCATCCAGTATAGGCATGTCATGTATCATTAAAAAGGTAATTTCATGGAGAACGTAGCCATGTAGCTATTTTATCTTTCAGATGACACTGGGGCATCGTTTTATCGGTTTTGAATTGGGGGGGGGGGGGGCTTTCATTACAATTTATTTCTTTAGTTCAAAGTGGTTGGTCTCAATTTCTTACACTCACACAGTCCTGATGATTCTATAGGCCTACACGGTAACGTTTTGGATTTGTTTACGCATCGGGGTTAGTTGGGGGGGGGGGGGGGGGGGTAAATGGGATGATGCTAATAATGCAATGATATATTTCGATGTGAGATATGCGTGGTCATCTACATCACATATTTCTACAGATAAAATACAGGAATTGCATGCCCCGAATTTTATGAAAAGTTTATTCTTTATTCTTATCTAAAAATTCCCAAGATATAGGAGGTAGGTTTTTGGTGTATTCTTGTATTATCAATTGCAAGACAGAAATAATGATCACTTGATGAAGGCCTAGTTTGGTCGGAACAAATAAATGCCACCTTAAACCAACATTTTTCTTGTTCTATAGTTGTGTCTATTATATGCAATACATTTTGTAATGTATTGTATGAAATAGTTTTTTTTCGTGTGGTTTTTTTGTTGGGGGGGAGGGGGTGAATCCTTTTATATATAATAAGAAGTATCTAGTGTAAGATAAGGCCTTAACTAGGAAGGTAGGGGGGATGAAGGGTATGGGTAAACTGGACTGGACTGAAAATGTGCCTAGGAGTTCTTCAACTTCCCAGTGGGCACAGAACATTGAATCAACATTGATAAATGGTTGTCAACATTGATTGAATGTTGATTCAACGTTGATTCAACATTGAACAGAATTTTGTGCCCACTGGGTTGGAGGTTGCTTAATCCCCAGCGCTTATATATATATCACAGACCAGCTGTCTAAGTCTCTCCATCTACTTCATACATTTAATGTTACACACAATGCAAACACCATGTGAGTCAATGTTCTAAAGCATTTATTTCATGAAGCGGTATAAAACCTATAATGGCCACACACTAAATGAACTAAAAGTTGAAGTGACGAGAATGGTAATTACTGTTGAAATTCTATAGAGTGTTGCAGTCACCCACACACAGAAAAGTAAAGGTGTCAACTGTGTCTCCCACGTGGCTCTGACTGTTTGACTCTCTATTTTACCAGAGCCATATATGGGAGACACAGTTGACACCTTTACTTCTCTCTGTGCAACCATTGCCCAGTGAAAGTGGTTATGCAATAAATGATGTTTTCATTACACTATTAATTAGCTAAAAATCTTATTTTAATAACCTATTGGCTTTACAGAGGGGTAAGTAAGACCATTAACAGTACTGTATAAAGTTGTTACATGACATTTCTACACTGTTAGAAGTAAGTAGTGTTCCTGTACAGCAACTATTGGGGGCAACTTTGGTTCCAGTAAATTTTGCTGTAGACCTACAGTAGAATCTACTGTAGATGCAGACCTGAGTTCTAAAAAGGCTCACATATTCAACATCTTGGAGATTTGAACCCCCCGGTTCCAATCCATAGTCCTGAACCATGACCACTACACCAGTGAATCCATGTCAGGTGCATTGAAACACCTCCTACTTATGTGTGAATGGTAATGAGGTCAACACAGGATCCCTGGGGACAATTCTAGAACTAGACTT
The DNA here is from genome assembly GCA_947462335.1 of Harmothoe impar. Taxonomy (NCBI): domain Eukaryota; kingdom Metazoa; phylum Annelida; class Polychaeta; order Phyllodocida; family Polynoidae; genus Harmothoe; species Harmothoe impar. Next base: position 68,562,927 of record OX381718.1, on the reverse strand, counting down.
TTCATGTATTATGGGTTAATATGAAAATTACCCTATTGCAGTAATGTACTAATAAGGACTGAACTACCATTAGTTGAAGTGTAATCTTGATGGCCTATAGATGTTTTTCAAAGTAAATTTTACTATCTTTCATGCAGATTGTTGAGATACATTGGTCTTATCCTCTGCATATTTTCAATAGTAACATTTCAGTGTACCAAAATATATTATACTTTAGAATTGCAACAGGAGAAATGTAGTTTGTGTGAGAGTTTCCTGCCGGGACTGGAACTGCTGACCCTCAGACTACATCTCCCACGGCTCTACCAACTGAGCTAGAGGGGCAATCACTTATATGTAGCCTGCATCAATAGGCTTTTGAAAAGATCAGGTCATATTTGAGCTGTGTAGTATGGTACTCCCTCCAACCTCTCTGCTCTCTCTCCCTCTGGTTGCTGGTTATGGGATTTGAACCTGCATCTACAGTAACAGAATTGTTTGTGTACAGCAAAAGTTGCTGTATTATCTTTTACAGCTAAAGTACTGTATAGTTACAGCACATATTGCTGTTTACGAACAACAACTTTTTACAGTGTAATATGTATGATACCATGGTTTTAAGCACCCCAACACTCATACATTTTGGGGCTGACTTACTTTCAGTAATTATACAATGCCTACATTTAGATATTTAGGAGCAGATTTGACATGCTCGTACACAAGATATTCTCTCATGTAAAAGCTGGTGCTTACAGTGACTTACACTCAACTCCACGATACATCATATAAGACTCGCGTTATGGTAAACTACTCGAATCAACCCAGCTCTCTATTGAACCCCTTGTGGTATGAACCTACTGCTTCCATATAGAAGGCAGTGCCCATGAATTACATCAAGATGTAGATATAGGAATCTGCTGTGGTGATATGAACTGAAACATGGGAAGCAAACCTGTCAGACATAAACTGCTGCTGAGATTCCTGACGGGCCGACACTGCTGCATCCCCATAGCCCTCACACAGGCAAATATCAGAGTCAGCCAATGTCGCCAATACTACTCTCATACAAGGGTCAGGCACTGCTGGACTATAATAGATGGGTCAAGGGCCATTCTAGTGAGGGTCAGGCTAGGCTGGACATTCAATAACAGGCTGGACTTTGGCAAACTTGCTTGAAAGTCTGGCCATGCTGGGTCCTCATGCCACAGTCTGACAATGCTGGACTCTTGCAGGCTGAAAGAGACTCTCCCCAGAGTCCAGCATTGCCAGACTATGCCATGAGGATCCAGCATGGCCAGACTTTCAAGCAAGTTTGCCAAAGTCCAGCCTGTTATTGAATGTCCAGCCTAGCCTGACCCTCACTAGAATGGCCCTTGACCCATCTATTATAGTCCAGCAGTGCCTGACCCTTGTATGAGAGTGGTAATGGCGACATTGGCTGACCCTCATATTTGCCTCTGTGGTACTATGAAAGTATTGAGGATGTAAGGAAGAGAACCTAAATTGACATTTCTAAAGCTTCGACTTGAGTAATGTTATAGTCAAGACTGTCTAGCTTTATATTGGCAGTATACAATATAAAGGCCAATACTAGATTACCGTTGCATTACTTCCATGAATTCTCACAGAGAAGCGGTGGCTTGTTTAAGAATCAACTCCAGCTTTAAATTCATAACAAAATACTCACACAAGAGTTTGCAATTGTAAAGTGCAATGCTAAATAAGGAATTTTCAGATAAGATTTGCCATAGTTGGAGGTGCAGAGTATACACGAGTTATATTTGTGCACGAGAATTTACTCATTTGCCAATTTGATAATGACACAATATCCACAGTAAACATGGGTATACATACCAGGACATGAAGTATGGGGAAGAACAGCTCCAGTGCAGTTTTGTTCACAGTTGTGACCCTATAGTGTGACTGGTGTCCAGTCGGTGGTGTAACAGTTACGTGTTGACACAGAATGTTTCGCTGCTGACAAGGCTCACACCTTACATACCTTACAGGTTACCATGGTTACATAATAATACATCTGTAATATAAGGAGGCCATATAAGATGCCAAGCCAAACCTGGTAACAATAACAAAGTCAAATTATCATTCTACTATGTAGCCTTATATTCATACATCATTCGCTCTGATAGTAGTTACATCGTATACATTGTCAAAGATCTATCTGAGACACTAATAGTAAGCTGCACAATCTTATTGACCACAGGTAACCTTAGGGAATGGTCATTGTTTAACAACAGGGGTAGGGGGTTGGTGGATCTGGGGGGGGGCCAAAAATATTTGGACCCCTTGAAGGGAGGGTACCAAAAGAATTTGGACCCCTCTTGAGGGGGGACTAAAAAAAGTGTGCTCCTTTTTAGTGAAAAAGCCTGCGCATTACTAAAGCTCAAAGGGGTCAGCAGCACCCAATTTCACCTTGCCTGAGGGGGTGACTAAAAAGATTACCACGTCTCCCATGGGGGGACCAAAAATATGTCGGCCCGCTTGCGCAAAAGTCCACCAACCCTCCCACCCCTGTTGTTAAAAAATGACCACTTCCTTACTTAATCTAATAAGGCTATTTGAATCAATTTGAACATATTCTACATCATTGTTTCTACTCGCAGCATATAATAACATAACACAATTTCAGGTAATCATAATTGTATTAAAGCAACACTGTTATTCACTCTTTTTGGGAGATTTAAACATGTGGATAATCCTTTCCATACAATTGGGGTATTTCAGTATTCATATCTTTTATCTTGAGATGATCATTATGTAACCTGTTTTATGTTATTTCAAATTGTTACTATCAATAGCACCAAAGCATAACCATACACTACTCATACTTTTTTCCCCGGACACTATTTACATTCCTTTTATGTATAATAAAAAAAAATCTTTAACATTTTTGAAGCTATTTCTGAGTGCGCTAAAACTGCCTGTTTTTATGCTCAGCATATTTACCTAGACATAAATGAATGGATCACATATGTTGCATGAGCATCGCATACCCCTATAGCACAGTCCTTTAATACCTTAAACTTGACATACATGCAAACTTTTAAAGGTTTTATGTCAGCTTTCTTTCTTCCTTTCTTACATAAATATGCTATGAATGGCATTAAATCCTTCAACTTAATTTCAGCACATTGGCAGTTATGGATGATGATAGATGGATTTTAAAACTTTTGGCACCATTGCTAAGCCAGCACATTTGGACGTGACTCCCTCTAGAGTCTGCTAAATTGCCATTTGGAGTTTATGAGAAACGTTTATATGAAATATGTCCAGTGAACAAGAGATGAAGTTCGAATGGGATTTGTTGTATACCCAAAACATTTCTATTAGATGAATCTAAATTTCCTATTGTTTGACCTTTTAAAATCGGTAATTCCTTATGTATTTACCAAATTCTTCTAGCTACAATCCCACACGGACCCATACAAGACCAAATAACAGACTCCGCCATGCTCTGTTATTTCCAGCTACCTGTGGCTACTGGGAAGCAGGTTGTTACATTGACTACCTCTAGTCTGGCACATTAAATGTGCTTGATGGTGCATAGTTGACTAACTAACAGTCAGCCATGTGAAACACCTCCTCACACGTTGGAGGTGTTAGACATGGGTATGTTGATCTTCTTGCGGTCCTGGTATTCCCCAATGAAGGAGCCATCCTCACTGAACCTGCCCTCGTCCCAGTTGGCGTACTGGTCGAGGGAGTCGATGCTGCCCATAGTCATGGGGTTGATGTCAGTCAGGGACGCCTTGCTGCCCTTCACAGCCTCGTCTGGGTCTCTGTGAGTGGAGATAGTAACATAAAGGATGTTAAAGTTAGGGAGTGATTTTTTAACAGCAGAGGCAGGGTGGGTTTTTGCGCGGAGCGTGTATGATTTTTTACACCCCCCAGACAACGGGTCAAATTTCCCTCCCCCTTCCATGTCGAAAATTGGTGTGTGCGGGGATAAGTTTTACCTGTTTTGGGCCAAAAAGCCCAAAACAGCACTGTCACCGCTGAAACAACAACTTTTTTTGACCCCCCCCCCAAGAGGAGTCCACATTTTTTACACTCCCCCCGGCCAAATTTTTTGCCCCCTCCCCCCTGTTGATAAAAAATGATTACTCCCTTAGTACATACCTTGTGTGGGATAAAAATAATAGATTTCCCTAAAATGAGTCAGAATGTTCACAAATAATATATTTGATTTCCTATCTGTTTTATTCCTCCTAATTCTCTCTGATTTTGTTGGAATTCGATTTTATTATCCAATATAAAGTCATTTTGGGGAAAAAAAGTGTGCATGCTGAGTTATTCTGACTAATGATTTGCCCGAAAAATAAAAAATAAAATATTTGCTCCTGTTCTGCTTAGGACAGAAAGACATAACTCACCGTCTTACGAAATCTTTGAACAAATCTTCTTCCAAGTCCTTTTCTGGGTCGTTACCATGTTGGCGCTCCTTGGCATCCACTAAAAATACATAATGTTTTATTTTATATATATTCACATTTCATCACTAAATATTGCTGGATTCAACTATGAGAAAAATAGACTGTATCTTTTTAAAGTTCATTAAAACCTCTAGATATCGAAACACATGTATGACATGATTTGGGATATTATGTTGAAAATTGTTAAAAATAATCACTCAGTTAATGAGGGTAGAATGCCTTTAGACTTGGTATGAAGCACAAACGTATCACTAGTGAGGGGTTTGTCAGCCCTGATTTTATGAGTGCAGTATGCCTAATCTGCTTAGAACATATTTGCACCATTTGTCAAATGGTGACATCTCTTATCAGTACTACTCCAGAGGTGTGAGGTAAACTATACTTTAGTTCCATAATGAACCACCAGGTAGAGGCAAAGTATGTCCTGTCCCCACACATCTCTGCCTGTACGCACAGATCCATGCTGCACATTAAAGCTTGGCCGTGAGGCCAAAAGCACTTTTGGATATAGTTCAGTCTTGATTCACAAGAGGGCTCTTAAGGGCTGGTAGCTCAGCTCTTACAGGCACAAGACATGGTGAATATGTTTTAGATGGACAATGCTCATGCTCCCCTGCCCACTGCTGCCCTCTGGTGGAATTAATATTTTAGTCTATGTATGGAAAATACTGAAAACAGGGCAACAGGGCAACTCACAAATGGGTATTCTGGGATATCTATTGTAAAATCTATCGTAATCTATCGTAATATTCCCAATGTTATATGCTAGGTATATTTAAACAAAAAAAAGAACTCGTAAACATACAACTGGATGTATGACGACTTGTTTGGGTGCCTGCATCACACGGTGCGCACTCTTGCTGGGCAGTCGTGCGCACCGTGCAATATGGACATCCAAACTTGTCGTTGTACATCCAGTTGTATATTTACATGTTAATTTTTATGTTATTATGGTTATTGTTTTTGTAGTTTCTAAGGCCATACCTGGGCAGGAGTCTCCCTTGTTCCTCTGGATGCAGATGCAGCAGGTTAAGGGTTTAAGTGTCAGTATTGTGTGTGTGTTAATGTGTTAGTGTTGTTATTGTATGGTGTAAGTACCTGGGCAGGAGTCTCCCTTGTTCTGCTGGATGCAGCAGGTTAAGGGTTAAAGTGTCAGTATTGTGTGTGTTAAAGTGTCAGTATTGTGTGTGTGTTAATGTGTTAGTGTTGTTATTGTACTGTTACTGTACCTGGATAGGAGTCTCCCTTGTTGCGCTGGATGCAGATGCAGCAGGTTAAAGGTTTAAGTGTCAGTATTGTGTGTGTGTTAATGTGTTAGTATTGTTAGTGTATGGTGTAAGTACCTGGGTAGGAGTCTCCCTTGTTCTGCTGGATGCAGCAGGTTAAGGGTTAAAGTGTCAGTATTGTGTGTGTTAAAGTGTCAGTATTGTGTGTGTGTTAATGTGTTAGTGTTGTTATTGTACTGTTACTGTACCTGGATAGGAGTCTCCCTTGTTGCGCTGGATGCAGATGCAGCAGGTTAAAGGTTAAAGTGTCAATATTGTGTGTGTGTTAATGTGTTAGTGTTGTTATTGTACTATTACCTGGGTAGGAGTCTCCCTTGTTGCGCTGGATGCAGATGCAGCAGGTTAAAGGTTAAAGTGTCAATATTGTGTGTGTGTTAATGTGTTAGTGTTGTTATTGTACTGTTACCTGGGTAGGAGTCTCCCTTGTTGCGCTGGATGCAGCAGGTTAAAGGTTAAAGTGTCAGTATTGTGTGTGTGTTAATGTGTTAGTGTTGTTAGTGTACTGTTACTGTACCTGGGTAGGAGTCTCCCTTGTTCCTCTGGATGCAGATGCAGCAGGTTAAAGGTTTAAGTGTCAGTATTGTGTGTGTGTTAATGTGTTAGTGTTGTTAGTGTATGGTGTAAGTACCTGGGTAGGAGTCTCCCTTGTTCCTCTGGATGCAGATGCAGCAGATGAGGACGATAATGAGGAGGAGCAGGACGCCCGCGATGATCACCAGGATGATCCATAGGGGGAACCCGGCCGACGTCACCGCTGAAATAATGACACATATTTAATGACATATTTAACATAATCATACATATAATGCTTTAATAATAACATGTGTAAACTACCTACACAGCGGCAACCCTGCTAGCCTCTACAAGCAGCTCTGTGTAGTCGTCCTATCCTCTCCCGAACAGAGCTGCTTGGAATGCACCATACAAAAGTGGAGTGAATTCGCGGTCACTTACTTCTTCGTACCATATACACATCATTCATATTTTTGGTTTCCATGATAAGATTACCGTATTTGAATTATAAAGAGCCCTGCCCCTAATAAGTGTTGCCCTTTTTTTTTATTCCCCAATTTTCTTATCATGTGGTCCTCCTATTTTGTTACTGTTTTTCATATCTGTGTGTGCCATGGAGCACTTCACACCTGTGCAGGTGTTAAGGCCAAGCCATGTGTGAAGGCCTCTTTAGGGTGAGTAGAGGCCTTATAGAAGCCACTGAGGTTAGCCATGGGGAGGGGGGCCAATTTTTCAACCAAAATATTGTTAAAAAGCCAATTGTGTGGGGAACATAGCGGCCGGCTGCGAGCTCAGCACCTCCCCCTGAAGTGAACATGAAGCACTATGATACCATAGCTCCCCCTATAGGCAGCAGTGGCTACTACAGGGGTGGGACTTACTTGCTCAATATATACATGTGTAGGGGCACGAATAATACGTGTACATATAAGGTCCGTGGAGTCAGAGCGGTAAGTGCCTCCAACGGACACTAGGTGGCAACACCTGAGCCATGTCCTTTCGGTTATCCGGTAGCGGAGCCAGGCAGGGCACTCCAGACGGCGCTACGGAGGAGTGCCACGTCGACACTGCTTGGTCCGCGCTCAGGGTATATAAGAGGCCGAGGTTGGCTACCTCACCAGTTAGTCCTAGGACGAGCTCTGACCCGCACCTTTCGTACCTTCGCTTTGACAGGGGCACCTACACCCCTCCCACGTTATGGACTCTGCACCAGCCATGCTGGCACAGAGCTTAACTGTCCGGTATCGCTAATGCTTCGAACTATCGATAGAATCCTGTGTGTCTTCGAATGGTTGAAAGACCAAGTGAACCGAGTGAGAAACCTTCGTGTACTTTTGAGGCTGTGATCGAATAAAGACCTGTTGCATTCAAACCGAATTTGGAACCTGTGTTCGTGTTGTACGCATATGAAACCCCTACATTGGTGCCGTGACCAGTTCGGGTGAAACACAGAATAGCACAGTCAGTGGGTTAACATGGCTGAACAGGCAAAGGGTGGAGCGTCCCTTCATCCTATTTCGAGTCCAGATCCGGAGGTGGTAGCAGCCCTTGAGAAACATTATGGGCCAAACCGTTCGAGTTCTACACCAGAACCAAGGAGAGGCAATCCTGATTCTATTCGAAAAGATCTGGGGTCAAACCTAGATGATTCTTTGTTTGAAACTGGTGGTTCGAAGAGACACATTGCTCCTATGCCAACACAAGGCATGAGCATACTGCATGCTGAACGACACCAGCGACAGGAAGTGACACGTCGTCATTTCGAAGAGGAGAAGAATCGGTTCGAAGGAGCAAGGATCGCAGAGATGGACAGGATGAATGAAGAGTTTGAAGCTTTGAGTCATCGGTTGGTACAGCTTCGGAACAGGAATGAAGATCTAGAAGGGGCAACGATGGAGAAACAGAACCGCTTAGACACAACGAAGGCAGAACTGGAACATATGGAAAACCAGTTCGCTCATCAACAGAATGTCTTGCGGCGACGTACTGAATCTCTAGAACAACGTCAGGATAAGACCATACATGATTCGGACGAGCTCCATGATACGATCCGAGAAGCTACCAAGGCGATGATGGACGAAAAGGATCGTCTGATCAGGGAGGTGGAAGATTTACAGAAGAAACGAGATGAAGAGGCAACTCGAGGTAGCCGTTCAGGGTTCGATCATGTCAGTGGTGGCATATACAACTCATCAACTGGTGGGGGTAGTGCCTCTACTTCAACCGGAGGGAGACCAAAACGAGTGACCATTGATACAGGGGATCCGGATGGAAAATCTTCGCGGCGTGACCAACGCCCAACGTCGTATGATGACGACCATTCGAACTCTCCCAGTCGTTCCAGCTCTCGAGAGAGACCGAGCCGTACGAGTTCGAATGAGAGATCTTCGAGATCTGATCCGAATGAACGTTCGAGTGGTCCCTCAAGGAGGCCAGGGAGATCTCCTACACATGCTGGTAGACGAGTATCTTGCCGCGAATCGATGTCCCCTGGGATGAAATTGATTTACGACTCGAACCCCTGCATTGCTGAGATGGGAGTGGACTGTGTTAGCAGACAAGCTGATAATGCCGATATCGTCGACTGGAGCATCGAGCAGTCGTTTCTGTTGCACAGGGACAACCACAACGCTGCTAGACGCACTGCCAGCACTCCGAGTCCGTTCACAGGAAGACAGCCATGGCAGGACTGGTTCGCAGACTTCATGGACGATATGAGGTATAATCGATGGTCAGAAGAGGAATCGTTGGACGAACTTTTACGGGCATTGAGAAATGGCCCAGGCAAGCTAGCTGTTTCGAGATGGAGAACGATGCATGGTGCCGGATCGTTTACCCAATTGGTGGAATGCGCCAGTTACCTGATAGGTAATGTGGGTAATGAAGACCCGCTTCGATTGTTCCGGAAACAGACTCAAAAGCCAAACGAGTCGCACCGTGTGTTCGGTTTATAAATTGCAATCTCTCTTGCAAAGAGCTAGACCAAGATGGCAGTTAGATGACCCACAGTTCCTAGATGATTTGTTCTCGCAATTCATTGAAGGATTAAGGGATTCTGATGAACGGACCGCTGCATGTGATAGTTGGAAAGCTGGAACTTCTCTCACTGATTTGTTCATGGCCATAGAAGACTATGACAGGAAACGGCATCTGCTATCTTCGAGAGTACTTTCGAGAACTTCCAGTGTGGTGCAAGACCCACCAGCCTCTGATACAGAGGAAGGTGATTCTGGAAGGGAGGAGGAGATTGGCGCAGTTGCTCAAAAGAACAGCGGCAAATCTTATTCCAATTCGAATTCGAAGCGCTATCCGAAGGCCGACAGGAAAACACCACCTGTGACCTCAGGAGTTACAAGCGCACCTTCGACTACTTCCTCAACTCCCAGTTCTATGGAAGAACTTCTGTTAAGGTTGACTGACTTGATGTCTGGAAACCAGCAATCAACAGGGAGGAATTCGAAGCCAAGAGTGGACAAGACCACTAGGAAGTGTTACAGGTGTCAGGTCCTGGGACACTTTGCTGCAGAATGCCCAGCTGAAAAGCCGGTACCCAAGCCTGAAGAGAAGAAAACGGAAAACTAGACGGGGTTGCTCTGGATGGCAAGGTAGTAACCCCTAAGGAGAAAGAAAGCCAACATATCGCCAGCGGTGCAAGCGATGAAGTCCGAGGTGCAGTAGAGATTGGAAACTTAGAGGAGGGGCCTGATCAGTCCCTTCTAAGTATGTCCAATGAACCCAGAATAGTAGACGTCCGAGGAGGAAGTACTGGGGAAGCGGCGAATTGGATACAGGAGCTGGAAGTAGTCAGCAATGCCCGATTGTCCCCGGATCACCCCTGTTTGAAGCACTTGAAACGACGGGGAGTAGATCTTGGTGTCACTAAGGATTTCGAACGTTTCACCGTCAACCCATCACCATTGGATGGGAAGAGGTGGTATTTGACTGTAGCAGTGAGGGGAAGGTCTGCAGAATTTCTAGTGGATACTGGAGCTAGTCACTCCATGATCTCGAAGAGGTTCTATGACCTTGTAGTCGATGAGCCAGATAACTTCACAACGAGGGTAACAGCTCATTCGGCCGACGGTAGCTGCATGCAGACGTTTGGTAAAGCATTTTTCGAAATCAATATAGGTGGGCAGGATTACCTCCTGTCCCCTACTATTGCTGATCTGAGTGATGATGGCATCATCGGATTAGATTTCGCTGCGTTGTACGGTGCAATGTTGGAACCTTGTAGGGGGATGTTAAAGATAGAACATCCATATAGGGTGGCCGTACAATGCGTGTTGAGAAAGGTATCTTCTGTAGCCTCGGTGGTACAGACGGTTAAGATACCCCCAGGACAGACATGTGATGTCCTGTTTTCGAGTGACAGTATCTTCCGAGACCAGATGGCGGTGGTTGAACCCGATGTGGTGAGACTTGCATCAATTGGACTCGAGAGTGCAGATACTTTCGTAGGCAGTGGCAGTAGGAATCTAATTCCTATTTCGAATCCTGGTGGTGAAGTCCGTTATCTGATGAAAGGTACTCCCGTGGGGCAGGTGATCGTTGCACAGGCAAGCACCAGTATACTCTCAGAAGATACCCAACCGAACCTTGAAGGGATGTCCGATTTACGTCCGGAACTCCAAAAGTTGGTGGACGATTCGAGCTTGGTGACGGGGGACCAGAAAGATCAGTTGAGACGAGTATTGGTGAAATATGATGCAGCCTTCGGGGAGCCCACTGGTTTGGGGCGAACTGACAAGGTGCTACATTCCATCACTACAGAGGACGCTGTACCTTTCAAAATCCCTTATAGACGCCTACCTTTGAAGAAGAAATTGATGGCCGAGAAGGAAATCGCTGATCAGCTGAGATTAGGGGTGATTGTTCCCAGCACTAGCCCCTGGTCCAGTCCTGTTCAGATGGTGACTAAGAAAGACGGCACAATTCGCTTCTGCATAGATTATCGAAAATTGAATGGTTGTACTAAGAAAAACTCCTATCCTCTCCCCCGTATAGACGAGACTATTGATTCCCTGGGCGGAAACCAATGGTTCTGTACGCTGGATTTGCAATCCGGATACTGGCAAGTTGGAATGAAGGAAGAGGATCAGGAAAAAACAGCATTTTCGAGCCATGTCGGTCTTTTCCAGTACAATGTGATGCCGTTCGGATTGTGTAACGCCCCTGCAACATTCGAAGCCATGATGGAATCTCTGTTGAGTGACCTGTTATGGAAGGAGTGTTTGGTGTACCTGGACGACGTAATTGTCTTCGGGAAGACCTTCGAATCGTGCCTGGCTACTTTAGTCAAAATTTTCGAGAGGTTGATAACCCATGGTTTGAAATTGAAACCAAGGAAGTGTCACCTGTTTAGGACTTCTATTAACTACCTCGGTCGGATAATATCCACTGAGGGGGTTAAGGCGGATCCTGAGAAACTAGATGCTGTATCGGAATGGGAAAAGCCAGAGGGACCTAAAGACATACGGTCCTTTCTGGGCTTCTGTAGCTACTACAGAGACTTCCTACCGGGGTATGCCAGAATAGCTCAGCCTATGCAGGCTCTAGCTCACTGGACTCCGGGTAGAAGGAAGGAGCCTTTTCCATGGGGTCCGGAACAAGATCTAGCATTCGAAGCCGTGAAGAACCTATTTCGAACCACCCCAGTTTTGAAATATCCAACAGCTGATGGACATTTCATACTGGACACAGACGCCAGTAATGACAGTATAGGTGCTGCTCTATCCCAGATGCAAGAGGGGATAGAAGTGCCACTGGCTTTCGCTAGTAATACCCTCAATAAGGCCCAGAGGAATTACTGTGCCACTAAGCGCGAATTGTTGGCGGTAGTGGTGTATACGAAGAAGTTTAAGCACTTCCTTTGGGGAGGTGACTTTACTTTACGGACAGATCACTCGTCCTTAAGGTGGCTGTTGAACTTTAAGGAAGCAGAAGGAATGATCGGTCGATGGCTGACCCACTTGTCCGAGTTCGGGTTGGAAAATTGCCAAATCCAACACAGAGCAGGGAGCAAGCATATCAATGCTGACGCCCTTTCGAGAAGACCCATACGGAAATGTTCTAGAATGGATTGCGATGATTGTGGAGCCCATAATGCTGTAATAGCTGGAGTTCGAATGCCGTATGATGTAGGACATTCTAAAGCAATGGAATGGTCCACCGAAACCATCAGGCAATTCCAGAAGGGTGATGCTGTCATTTCGAGACTAATAGAACAGGTCTCCAGTGGTGCCCAACCACAAAGACCAACCATTTCGATTGAGAACCGGGAAATGAGACAGCTACTTGCTCAATGGTCTGAGCTAACTGTTGTTGACGGTATCTTATGTAGGTGGAAGATAACACCGTACAAGGCCAAAATTCGACAAATCGTGATACCCACAGCTATGCGAAGGGATATCATGTATTTCGTACATGGACATCAGACCAGTGGACATTTTGGAAAGAAGCGCTCCCTTGCGCGACTCTCCAGAAGGTATTACTGGCCTGGCATGAGTAAAGATCTGCTTAGGTGGATCTCTACTTGTCCAGATTGTTGTCTGAGCAAACCAGGTGAAGGCCTGGGGAAGTTGCCACTAACTCAAGAGCTCTGGGGAGTTAGATTTGCACGCATAGCGGTTGATATCATTAGTGGCCTAAAAACCACTCCTGATGGAAACACGTGCATGATGGTGATCTCCGACTACTATTCGAAGTATACTAGAGTGTTTGCTCTGAAAGATCACAAGGCTCATACATGTGCTCGTGCATTTGTAAAGGGTTGGGTGCTTCATCTAGGCGTGCCCTTGATGTTGCATAGTGATCAAGGCAGAGAATTCGAATCTGAGTTATGGGCAGCAATGTGCCATAGCCTTGCTATATGCAAAACAAGAACGAATCCGTACCGGCCTCAGTCTGATGGTCAAGTAGAAAGGTTCAACAGAACCTTGATACAAGTCCTGAAGCCTCTGGTCAACAGTCAGATGGATGATTGGGACGAGCAATGCGAGTTTGTGGTACATGCTTATAATAGTACGGTGCATGCTTCCACCGGTTGTTCCCCCAATTTGTTGGTATTCGGAGAGGATTTGATTATGCCTGCTGACTTGGTGTTTGGCGTAGCTGGGATAAACGCTGAAACACCCTGTCAGGTGATGTTCGTGGAGGCATTGAGGGATCAATTCAAGTCCGCATACGAGATGGTTCGATGTGAACTAAGCAAATCTGCTTCATGGCAAAAAGTGGGCTATGACGTAGGTTTGAAACTTAGGTCCTTTCGAGTGGGGGATGAAGTAGTTAGGCTACACGACCCCCTACAGCAGCTAAAGTTGTCACCCAACTGGGATGGTCCCTTTACTGTGGTTCGGATTGTTTCTGAATCCACGGTGGTGATCAAATCCTTGTTGGGACGCCTGTATAAATCCAATGTAGCTCGCCTACGCCGGTGGCAGGGTGATGCTTCAGCGCATTCGAAGCCAGGGGAGCATTCGAAGTCAGATAACACTGAGTGGAGAGCGACCACCCCGGAACGACGTGGTCCTGGTAGACCTAGGAAACTAGTGATACCCTCAGATGAGAAAAAAACGTTGCCTCCTGGTATTGGTAAATTAAAGCGGGGCGGGGGTAGGCCTAAAAAAAATTTACCAATTCGAGCTTCTAGCAAGAAGGATAAAAAGTGCGGAAAAAAAGTCTCGGCAAATGAAGGTCTGAAGGGGAGGAGGGCTGTCCAATTGACTACTGGACATCCTGTCGAATCTTCCCGGACGACCAGGTCTAAAGAACCCAAGGTGGGGTTAAGACGCAGTCCACGGCATAATCCGGAGACTGCTGTGACCTAATTTGTATACACAACAAGAAGTTTCGATGCCATGATGGTAGTACAGACCTAATTGATGTCGAGTGAGCAGAGCTAGGGTGAGAGTTGATCATGAACGTCCCCGAGGGTGGCAGACGGAACTATCCGGCGGGTATTCTTATGTTACCCGTAATGACATTTGCCTACACTCCTGAAGAATTCATGATTAGCGGTATCCCTGGTACTGTGGAACTGACTCCATAAGGATAACACTCCGGTGAGCTACCCGTTCGATTAGTGGCGGGAAACGCGAGCGTCTCCCGCCGGGTTATCCGTTGGAAAAGGGCTATCCGGTGAAGCGTGAACGCTGATTGGTTGACCTTCGCTCCCGCGGCGGGCGTGGCATCACGAGACAAGAAGGGCGGTCGCCATATTGGATCAGTGCCAAGAAGACGCACGGACGCTGCAGGGCAAAGGAGGAGGAAGAAGGGACTTGTAGTCGACCAAAAGTCTCCAAAACCACATCATAAGACGCGCCAACCTGGTTAGTTCCCACTCCTAGTGTCATTAGGACACGCGGAGCTTCGTACTCCGCAAATCTTCGATCATTAAACTTCGTTTTCGCTGAAAACATTCGACTGCAATGGAGGAGCAGTACACCCCTGGTGAGGGCCTCCAGTCCGACGAGATAGATCTGTTCGGGATGGACGATGGCCAATTCGACAACGCTCGTGAGTCGGATTATGAATCCGCCTCTGAATCCACCGGGAGTGCGGTTACCGTTCGTGTAGCGGGGATCGGCTCCTATTCGACGGCTGATCGGGACAGCATGACCTAGGGCCGTTGCCGTGGCGCAATGTCCCGAAACGTGTTGCTTCGAAAGACATAGACAATTCGACGTCAACCCGGCTGAACGCAGCAGGTGATGAGGAAGAGGACGAGATGCCAGAGTTGGAAGAGGTAAGCCAGAAATTGCCTATCCATGCAGTATCTGACGAAGAAATGGAGGACTTCGTACGAATATCACTGGCCCAGCAACAACTCATGGAGGTGCTGGAGTGTGACCCGCCGTTCGACACCTCGCTGAAGCTTCATCCCACACTCATGGCGATGGTGCTAGACAAGCTGGAGGAACATGGATTCGACCACCATGAGGGTACTTGGCTAGAGAGTTACGAAGGAGCCATCCGGGGAGCATATCAAAATGAGATCTTTGGAAAAATCCTACTGCGATGTGGTACGAACTTTCGGCATCTCCAACAAGCCAAAGCTAGGGAGGAAGCAGTGCCCTCAAGTGATGGGAGCACGACCAGTACGAGGGGGAAGAAAAAGAAATTCTCCAAGACCAAAGGTAGTCGTAAAACTTCTAATGGCAGTACTCCTCCCAATACTCCGCCTAAGTCCGAGGTGTCCGAACCTGCCCCAGTCCAGTCCGAATGCTCTTCGAGTACTTCCCAGTCGGCTTCAACGTCATTCGAAGAACCAACTACGACCACCGGGACTACTGAGTCCCCATCCGAATCCCTTCCGAAAGCTCCGGGACCTTTACCAGTCCCATTCGAAGAAGATTCAGCTAGCGTGGAGTTGGCTCCGCGGGAGATCCATTCGGATACCTCAGGATCAGTTGAGCAAGAAGCCCGTTATGCTCAGGTGGTTAGAGAATCCGATGAACTCAGGGCAGCCAATGAACAGTTACGGCTAACTCTGGAGGCTATGCAAACTGCCCCCAGAACGCCAATGACTCGAGCCCATTCCCGTAAGAACCCCAATCCGCAACAAAAAGGACGGTCCGTATCCGACGCTTCGGATCTGGAGGAGGTCCCCTTCGAACTTCCAAAGAGCCAGAAACGGAAGGCAAAGAAGAATGAGGCACGACAGCCATGTGTACCCCATCCTTCGCCTCCCCAAACTACTGCGATTAATATGTCCCCAATCGTGAGGTTGGTGGACGTAGTATCCAGTACGGCCTCTACACCTTCGACGCCTCCTAGGGCACCCACCCGGACGCATTCGACCCCTCCAGCAACTCCGACTAAAACTCCAGTGCAGGTCAAGGTACCTGCATCTCCGTCTACGTCCTCCGAGTCAGGGCAATCGAACACACCACCAGTGGTTTCGTCGCCCCCTCCAGCTCCAGCTGCAGGGGCAGGTGCCTCGGCAGACGTCCCAAGTTCTCGGGTGGAGGACATGATTTGGCGCAATGCCAGTGGGGGCTTCAAGAAATTTAGGCCCGAGTGCATGGAACACTGCAAACGATCGAGGGATATGTATTCGTGTCCCAAAGAACCGGACCATGAAGGATTGTCTGATGACGAAGAATGGATGAGATCCAATATGGGCTCACCCAGTTCCTGGTCATGGACAGAAAACTGGTTCGGTCGGCTGCTGGATCGAAAACAGTTCCCTGAGACTTACTACAACCATGAGGGCCGTCCCAAAATACGTTGGGCGATGGCCCGGTACAAAGAAGGGGTAAGGGAGGACTGCCCATTCGATTCCTGCCGTGTCTACTTCGCACACGAGAACCGCCCCATGCCTACTCGTCTTCGATTCATGCGACATCTCTTGGAGAAGCACATGCACCACCATGCGATGTATGTCTGCGCTGATATCGGCAAATCCAACAAAAAGTGTTCGGGAATGTGGACCCCTAGAAGAGGCCGAATGATCGAGCACCTGATACAATGTCATGGCCAAGCCATGATGTTGGCCAGAAAGAACGTTGGAGATCTCCATGCATCCCTGGTGGCAGGCCTGGACAAAGTCAAATTTGAAACCATTACGATTGAGACCTTCCAATTCGGAAAGGTCCAATTAACCCGGAATTCGAAACAGTCAGCTGTCTTCCAGCGTACTGATCGACGTGGTCGACTGGACCTGAACGACACCTTGTACCAGCAATTGTACGACTGGAGAGCGGCCAACCCCCTTCCAGGGAAACGAAGTGAGAACAAGAGTCCAGCGACTTCCGAACCTGACTGCAAAAAGGTCAAGTCGGAGGTTCCAGCTTCAAGAGCTCCAACTGCAGCACGAGGGCGCGCGACAACGATCGAGCACCTGTCTCCACTGAAGGACTTGCGTCCTAACTATGGTCCGGACTTCTCAGCCCCCAAGGGTCGCTCCCAGCTGCAAACCCTTCGTCCTCTGACCCCTGGTAACTTGGCCAGTAAGGCCGAGTACCCTTCAATGGACTTCCCTGGTCCGGAGGTACAAACTGAGAAGGATCCGTACAAGAATCTCCCTACGGGCATCTCTGTGATGGATGCCATCCGCCAACCGGACTCACGGGACGTGGAGATGGCGGATTCGGATCACTTTGTGCTGCCTGGGAAAAAGGACTTGGTGGTGACGACCACCAACCTCACTCCTCGGGCAGAAGACAAGGTGAAACCAAGGGCTGACAGTTCTACAAAGTCAGTGGGGCGTAAAACCCCTGCTACTAGTGCGGATTCGACATCCATAAAAGCTGAGCCTGTGGTGGACCCGGTTCCAGTGACCACTTCGAACCCAGTCACCACCACACCAACGACAACTGCTGGAGGAGGGAAGGCAGCAACTGTTGCAGCCACCCTACTCACCACCACTACTGCTACTGCTACTGTGCCCTATAAGCCCAGAGTTCGTGAGGAACCAGCAGTGGATCCAAACCAGTGGTATGATCTGATGATCAGTGGTGAAAACATTCGGCCCCAGATACAGATTCCGAAGGACTACTTCGAGCCTCCAAAGGCTCCGGATGCGGTGGTGCATAAAGAACTATACGAACGATGGTTGCAGGAACACCTGGCTGGCATGCAACGATATGCAGCCGGTGTGGCGAGAGCATCAACCGACTATGCCATCACCATGCAGGGCAAGGAGGTCGAGAGGCTGAGGAAGATCTTCGAGCAGCAACGTATTGACGAACAATCGGAGCCAGATAAGGTGATCGAACTCACCAAGCAGCTGGCACAATCGAAGAAAGAACTCTCAACAGCTCGTTGTCTGCAGAAAGCTGCAGAAGATACTCTTGACGATCAGGCCAAAACTCTGAAGGCCCTGAACGTTAAGTTCATTCGGGTATTCGGTATAGGACTCACCCAATGGAGTGGGTCACTCGAAGAACTCCAGAGCGTATTGAAGGACTGATAAGCTAACTTGGGTGTTCGGCTGTTCGATTGTGTGATTGATGACTTGTGCATATGATGCTTCGATGATACTGTAATAATTGTGTTGTTATTATAAAACATCCATGATTAAGGTCATGATTCGAAGGTAAACATAAGCCGGGTGGAAAATGCATAATTGTCAAGAAATGTCTTCGTTGTCTAAAAAAAAACAAAAAAAAACAACAAAGGGTGTTCATACTTTAAGTAGTATAACTGATACTACATACTATGATTCGAACCAAAACTGTACATAATGTTCGATACCTACCTTTATCTCCAAAAATTTTCTTTTTGGACATAACAACTGGTATTCGGATTTCGAAAGTATATCTATTGTTAAAGATATAAAGGTATATATCGGTTGCCTCACATGGAGGCTAATATTACTACATTCCTTGGTTATAAGAGTTAATGTCACAACTATGTTGGTTCCAAGTATTTTTACATAATTCCAATAGTTCACGTAATTACCTCTCCTGGGACGGTTCGCCCACTTAAATATTTTCGAGCCATTACTTCTGTGTCATTCCGTCCTAAAAAGTCACATATTGTGCAATCTCAACTTACCTTAAAATGATTAATGTAGTAACCATTATTATATCTCAACGAAAACCATACAAAACTGTGATCACTATAGTTAGAAGTAGTATAGAACATATATTCGTATATATTCATATCTTTATTAAAGATGGATACTCACGTATCTATCCTGTCGTTATAGTGTTGGATCTATAAGATCCCTGTTTTGTACATAGAGATGTAAGTGTTGTTTGTGTAACAGGTAAAATCTAAAATCTATATTTGTACTTTCTACATGTAAGTGTAAAAACGTATATCGTACCTTCAAATGTACCCCGGTATTGTCATCATGTACACTGATATTATTCTCCCATATTCGAGTATATTATATTATATCAGATGTATTTCGACCCTAGTTATAATCTGGTGGGGGTGATGTAGGGGCACGAATAATACGTGTACATATAAGGTCCGTGGAGTCAGAGCGGTAAGTGCCTCCAACGGACACTAGGTGGCAACACCTGAGCCATGTCCTTTCGGTTATCCGGTAGCGGAGCCAGGCAGGGCACTCCAGACGGCGCTACGGAGGAGTGCCACGTCGACACTGCTTGGTCCGCGCTCAGGGTATATAAGAGGCCGAGGTTGGCTACCTCACCAGTTAGTCCTAGGACGAGCTCTGACCCGCACCTTTCATACCTTCGCTTTGACAGGGGCACCTACACCCCTCCCACGTTATGGACTCTGCACCAGCCATGCTGGCACAGAGCTTAACTGTCCGGTATCGCTAATGCTTCAAACTATCGATAGAATCCTGTGTGTCTTCGAATGGTTGAAAGACCAAGTGAACCGAGTGAGAAACCTTCATGTACTTTTGAGGCTGTGATCGAATAAAGACCTGTTGCATTCAAACCGAATTTGGAACCTGTGTTCGTGTTGTACGCATATGAAACTCCTACACATGTATATGGTACATTAACATAGACCGAATAAAGTCTTTGCGAAAACTTTTTCATCCCAGAGGACATTTGGTCCTGCAGATTTTCAATGTCGCAGGACCAGCAACATTTTTGAAGGACCGGATAGGAACATATTTGATGATATATGCATGTGTTATATTTGTAATGATTTATGGCCAAATCAGGATAAATACATTGTTTTACACACTATATTAACAAATATATTTCAGGTTTAGAAACCCAACTAAATTCTTTTAGTTCAGAAAAGGCTGACATGTGACTGGACATTCGGTCCTGCTACACTTGTCAATCTGCTGGACCGCTGACATTTTAACAGGACATTGCCACTGTCCTGCATGTTTTCGCAAAGACTGCGAATACGGTTATTACCAATGTCTAGCTCCTTCTTACCTCCAGTGTTGCCTCCCTTGCTGTACGTCAGCTCTGCCGTGTGTGAGTCGGTGCTGTACCCGTTAGTAGCAGTACACCTGTACTCCCCACTGTACCCCGCCTTCTCTTCTTCTTCCTTCCCAGCCAGGTCTAGGGTCAAAGTGCCTGCATTCTGATCCTCTATCATTTTGGGGTCCTGAAAAGCAGATTTTTTTAAAAACATGTCAAGATTTTTTTTCCCCTTTCTTTTTCGTCCCATTTAGCATATAATTAAATATTCTTGTGGTGTGGTCACTGTTGTATTTTTTAACATTAACTTGGTTCTTGATTTCATTACATTGCACTACTGTAAATGTAGATATTTCCATATTTATGAAGTTAAGCTTCAAAGTACAATTTCAAGTGTATTTAAATTTGCAAATTTAGCTTTATGCAATTTTGCGCTGTAAAAATCTAAAAATCCGCGGAAAATATGTACAGCGCAAAAATATCTTTATTTACAGTATTCAATATTCATCTGCCACACTGTCATGATAGGGCACTTTTCAATATGGCTGTTAACAGCTGTGCTTAAACAAGCTTTTAGCACTAATATAATACTGTATTCAAACGCTATCACTAAGGTATGGTGTATGGAGTCTCACAAGATTGAATCATTTTTTATGCATCACATTATGTTAATATAATTATGGGGATATATTGGTGAAGATATTATGTAGTTCATCAACATTCGACTAACCTGGTGCCATATTCAGATGCCCCGTTGACTATAAAGGAGCCTACTGTGTACATATTCTTCAAATCTAAAACCCTTATAACATTACCACTCTGTCTAACGGGTTAAAACATAATTCGTACTTACACCATAGAATGAGATTGCCTTCCCATCCCGGTGCCACTCGAGTGTAGGAGGGGTGCTGGGGTCTGAGGTGGCTCTGCACACAAACACTACCTGTGTCGTGTTGGACTCTATCAATTGGCTCACAGGCTTTTCTGTCAATATTGTCTTCTCTGGAAAATAATGATTCAACTGATCAGGTTTAGAGATTTGTAAACCTAACTTCTTTCAGAAAAAAACTTTTACCTAGTTTCACTAAAAGCCATGGTTGAGAAAATACCTTCTGAATTCTTTATATGACTGTGTTTTGTTTTTTCGACTACATTACACTAATATGACTGAAATATTTTTGTTATTATTGTACTGGGAAATAATGAAAGACAAATTAATGTAAGAAGAAAATTTTGTGAAAAATTATATATATATGACGTATACTGGGAAAAAGGGACCTAAGTGCTCTCTGCATTAAGGGCATTTTTTGCAGATCATGTCACATATATGTTAACAATTACATTTATCTATTCTGGGAAAAATGGCAATTAATTAAATTGTTAATAGATTATATTGTTCATACTCAGCACGTTCAGAGGAGCATCTATGTAGAGTGTCTTGTACTTGTTGGATGCCTTGCACTGTATGACTTTTATGTCCTCGTCTCGGTTTAGTTGGATGATCGAAATTGTTTTACCGTTTGTTATACTTCTCACCTCTGTACGAGCTCCAGGAAACTGGTCTAAAAGCATAATAATTGGTTCTTATTATATTCATCTTCATTCCTTTTTGCTAAATAATCTATATGGCACATTATATAGTACATAACAAGATCAACTACAGGTAGAAGAGACCGGTATGTTCCAGTATGACATTGTCAAAAGGTAACACAACATCAAATAAAAAAAGCATACCTTTTACAAGGACCCCGTTGATCATCCACTGTACAGTGGCCTGTGGGTTGGTGTCTTCTGTTGTCTGACACATGAATAAAGCCGTCTCTCCTTCTGTCAATGTCTGCTTGGATGGTCGTCCTTCTGCTGTGAACTTGGGAATGGCTGGTGGGGAGAAGAAACAAATTAAGCTTGTTCAGAATTTTAAAATGTGTTTGTATATGTTTGGCAAAAGTGGATGGCTGCTATTTTCACACAGTTTTTCTTTCTGTGTTCACTTACAGTATGAATAAAGTTTATACATATTTACTTCAATATGAAAGAAAGGTATGCGTATTATATATTCATTCATCGGCAATCTACTATGGCATATTGATAACACTGGCACCAACTCCAAAGTAATGTCTGTATACACATGATCTCTAGAAATTGACCACCATTTATCTGAAGTCCCCTTGTGTGAAACAATGCTAAACAATGATTTCTTACTGTGCATCTCCACATTAATCTTGCTCCTGTCAGACCCCACTCTGTTGCTGCCCGTACACTCGTGTGCTCCAGCTGCCGCCTTGGTCATCTTCTTCAGAACTAACTGTGTCCCGGCCTCCTCTGTCGTTGCCAAGATCTTAGAAGGTCCTGACCAAGTAACGTCAACTTCTGGGCTGTAAAGTTATGGATGTAGTGGACCAGAAATTCAGAGGTTATGTTATGTGGCCTATTATAATATTCTTTTGTTAGAAAAACTATAAGCAGATTGTAGTATTGGTTGAAATGGTGCCTCAGGCTTACATAAAGATTTATGTTAAAAGACTATTCCATGGATGGCCCCAACTACAAATATTCTGGCCACAAATTCATCTACAACCCTCTGGCAAATTCCAGAAAAATCAGGCATGTCCGGTACCAACTGCAGGTTTTTATTGGCAGGTACTGGCCATGTTATCCCCCCTCCTCCCCAAGTATTACATATGATAAAATCTATTGTCTGTATAACATATTAGATAGGAATTTAGAGGTAAGAGACAATTGATATGAATTAGATATAATAATTGGATTACATTACTTACTATCCACTGAATATACATTGTATCCTCATTTCTGTCCCCTCCAACACATCGACCTTCAGCGTTGAAGTCTTTGGATACATTAACGATGCAGGCCGGTCAATGGGTGACATACCTGCAAAGTTTTTACAACAAAATTGACATGATGTTGATTCTCCATTGGGGCATGAAGGAGTAGAATAACTTCATCGGGAGCCTTCCATAATACTGTGACTATACAAAAATCGACACAGGCAACACAGCACTTTCAAAAATCGACGGACGCAAAGATGGGCATACCAGAGTCGTATAAAAAGGCGACAAACTTGAGGGGTCAGGAGGTGGACAGCTGGGAATAACACTAATCCAGCTGTTTTGGCAGCCGCTACCAATATGCGCAGGCCCAGGCCTTTTCCCTGGTGGTCCACCTTGTGATCTCTCCCGAGTGAACCACATCTGAGATATCAAAGGCTGTGGTTTGTCTGGCCCTGCCTACTATGGTACTAGCCCAGGTAGGAAGGCCCAGGCAAATAAAAAAAACACTTGCTATTCTTCAAAAAGTAGGGGATGTGCCCAGTAACGGTTTTGTCCCTCACCTCATAGATGCAGTTGTTCATTTCATTAATTTATCATCCATAGATACGGTCACTGCTGATTTGGGCAAGCAGCATATACATTTGTCCTACTCCAAGGCAAGACTACCACTATTTGTGAACGGCTACCTCACTAACTTGAGACATATCTGAGGCATCACTGTACACTTGGATGTTAAACAAATCATCAATCAATGTAAACATTAAATGTAATAAAATCACTTTTTAAATGAGTGTTCAGTATAAAAAAAGAAAACAGCAGAGATGTCTAATTTCTAATCACAATAACCAGTGATAAAAGTATATTGTTAGATATGACCATCACTATGTATATATCCTGAATTTAATATCCCCCTTCCCACCATTGAATATTGGGAGGCCGTATCACATGGGTGGGTGAATTTCTGTAAACCTATAATCATAAAGATTTAGTTTTTTGTCAATGATAAGTTAGGGGTCTTGCATATCTATTATTTATATCTGTGTCATGAGTTGCCCAGCACAAATAGATAATGTGAGAAGCAATGCATATACATGTGCCGTAAAACCCCTTCTTTTAGACGACCTCACCTTTAAGACAATCTGTGCCCCCCTTGTATGAGAAAACAGTTAAGGATGGGTTTCTCTTTAATCCTATACAAGAAAAACCCCACCTTTAAGATGACCCCCTAGTTAGGGAAAATAAATCCCAAAATAAGGCTGTCTAAAAGGTGGGATTTTACGGTAAGTGCTGGTTCTGCTGAGTGGGTTCCTGAACTTACTGGAGTCAACAGCTAGACTGGAGTAACTGCCTCCCAGTGTGGCATCAACAACGTGATTGAAAGCGTCAACTTTGTAGAATCGTCCATTTTCCAGCGCATCATTTGCTTCAAGGTGGGTGAAGTAGAGGTTCCCTGTGGGGAGAAAATGAGGTTTAGAACCTGGTATTTTGAATCAACCAATGACTGGGCTGGATTTGAGGGTGTCTATATCCCATAGACCCTACAGTACTCAGCCTATTAAAAAACCATTTAAGGGCCGCTGCTGCCTCTGGGCAGCATTTGAATAACCTTGAAAAATCGCTTCTGCCAGAGCGCAGCAACAGTGGTCCTTATGGCAGCAATACCACTGAATTATAACTCCTGCTATGAAACAAGGAGTAAGAATTTTTGAATCAATCCAAAGATATTTAACATGTATACTACCTCCCCTTGTCAGAAAGGTGTAGATTATGTCTCCAATGCAACTTATTTCACTCCTTATCCACTCTCCCAGGCAGCAAATACTTGCATTGCATATTCCCATGGCATAGGGCCGGTAGTTAAGGCCCAAATTACATATTTCAAGGCCAGTAGTGAAAGGGTTAAATACCTGGTTCTAAGTTGGATAGAAACCATTAAATCAGGGACTATGTCATTTAGACAGTCTCCCTAGGTCTGTGTCCAAATGCCATAGACCCTCTTACAGGTATAGCTTCAAGTTTACAAAATGTATATTGTCAAAAAAGTCATCAGATAGTTTTAACTGAAATTGATAACTTATCTATTAGTCTACAACTGATACCAGATTCTAGCTTGTTGGAAAGGCTATTGAAGTCCATACTAAAGGGGTGTAAAAGGAGAAGCGAATCTATGTTATCAATTAGCACTCTAGATTTCACCTGAAACCCAGGCAGTGCCAGAACTTCAGGGGAGAGTGATTTTGGTGACAATGACGCTCACTTTTCTGAGGGTGTACATTGTAAAACATTTCTGGAAACATGAAAACCAACCTTCAAGATCCTGTACTATCCTTCTGTTACGGACTAGGACTTTAGGTAATGGATCGTCTAGATCAGCGATCGTCTTCCACGTGTAACTTGGGTTAGGAGCACTGTTAAGTGCTATCTTGGATATCATTAAGGATTTTCCTCTATCACCGGAATAAGGTTTAACCTCCTTTTTGCCTGGGTAAGTTAAACCTGTAAAGATATATAAGACAATTGGTGTTAAGTCAGTGTCATTGTATGACTATATAATACAAGAAGAATGCAGAATAATGATTTCCCTTGTATTATATGTACTCATTCAGGTAGTGATATAAAAAGCTAAATGAGGGGAATAGCTAAACAATCAGTTTCATAAAAATCTTTTTTGAACAATCGTGCTTGAAAGTGTTTTGTATCAAGCATAATGTGTTATTTCATATGTCAATAAAACGACAATGGTCCACGACAGTAAAGCATCTGTCCATTGTTCTATACGAGTTAAAGCCTGGGTGTATCACACGAGGCCATAGGCCAAGTCTGATACATTCAGGCTTTAATGAGTGGAGAACAATATGTACAATGACTCTGCCGAGTAGAACTTTGTATTGGTTTCATGTCATTATTGTTTTAAAACATGTTAGTTCACCTAATTCAGGCAAAGAAATGTAAGCAAACCATTATGATATCACAAACCATAATGACATCACATGCCATTAGATACAGGAGCATTGCATTTAATGGAGGCCACGGAGTACAAATTTGCTGGTATCTAAGCATAGTAAGGCCAAAAAAAAAAGTGTGTTTCAGGTTACATAGTCTGAAAATCTAGGTAAGGTAGGTCGGATTTTTTTTTTTTTTTTTTTTATACTTTGGCCTGAAAAGTACCCAAAACTGACTCGCAAACTTCAGCGCTGACTCGTCAACAACGGCGTTGACTCGTATACTATCAAATTGACTCTGAAATCGCCCCAAAATTGTTTTATAAAGATAGATTGATCCCGTGGCCTGACAAGTACCTATAAATTGACTCGCAAACTTCAGCGCTGACTCGCAATCACTGGCGTCAACTCATGGACCATCAAATTGACTGTGAAATAGCCCCAAAAATTACTTAAATTTATTTTATTTCTTCAAAATTGGATAAAAATTTCTAGGGTCAGCCCTGTTTTGCTAGGTAGGGTCGGGTAACCTGAAACACACCTTCTTTTTTTTGCCTAATTCTTGTGTATGGCATAAAATAGAAATAATAGAAATACCTGCTGCAGTGACTATGAACAGCTGTGACAGGGACTTGCCATACTTGTTAGATGCCACACACTGGTACTCCCCCTCATCCTGACCAAACTTGTTGAAGTCAGAGATCTCTATCGCACCATGCTGTAACGTCCGGATGTTGTTCTTGTTAAGGTCCAGATCCTTTCCATTATACAACCAGATATACCTAAACAGACATCAGACATGGTTAATAAACATATAAGAGACTTTAATCAGAACATAACTCCAGCAATCAATAGCATTTGGATTTTGGTCATCGTTGTTTAAGTTGCGTATATTGTACAGACTTATTTTCAAATAATATTTATATTGAGGCCAATTTCTCATTCACATTTTCACCATTCTCATCCAAATGCAGGTCCCCAATATTTGACTAAATGGGAAAATCTAGAACCCAATCTACACCCATATTTAAACAGCACATTCAGTCTAGTGTGATGCTGAATGGCCGAAACAATTGGCCCAGTGGTCAGGCTCATATTAATAGCCTAGTGTTGCCAACATTTGATCAAAGCATCACAAATCATCTCAATTTATCTTAAAGATACAAAATCATGTAAAATCACATACATTTCATAACATTCCCTCTAAAAAATTAAACAAATGTCTCCTTTACATACGTGGGATGAGGTGTGCCCATAGCTTCACACGGCAGTTCAAACTTCCCGCCTTGTTTTATAAACCCGTCAGGAATCTTGTCTGCTGGTGGCTCCTTCACACTTGGAGGTACTCGGACTGCAAGGTCAAGGAAATAACAATTTAGTATTATTTTCTTGATATAAAACAGTTAATGTCAAAATTTGATTATAAATATAGATAATCATGGTTCCAGAGGTTCCCTATTGTAGGCAAAGGTTCTGGGGTTCCGGGGTCTGAACCAGGGGGTGTCACTCAGAAATACTACTGTGAAAGTACTTTATTTCGCTGGGTATATATTTTCGCGATTTTGCGGAAATGAAAAATGCACGAAGTTTTATATGCTTAAGTATGGAATAAATTTGCAACAATTTTATATAGATATGCTGTGATTTGTTACAAGCAAAAAAAAATGAAAACTTACTATCTTGTGCTGTGCATGAAATGACTAGTAGAGTCAAGGTTAGGAGAAAGGGTGCCTGCGTCATGGGACACATGGTTTAATATCTGAAATAAAAGTATGATAGTTGAAATAAGATATACCTATGTTTGTTATCATCATGTACTGTGTAAGGGGAAACAATTAACTGTAGGCAAATAGATCATTTGAGGGCGGGGGCTCAAAAATGAACATGTCAACTATTTTATAGGCAAAAGCGTGTGCATTAGTAAAGCTCAAAGGGGGGGGGGACCTTGAAAGGAATTTGCATCCAGATGGTGCCACAAAATACACTAACAACTTTCTATCCCGGCTGAATTTCACAGGGAAAAGGGGGGAAAAAGAAAAAGATCTTGGGATGGGGGTCATATTCCGCATAAGCAAGATGTCCATTGGACAGCGGCATTTTTATTGGTACCAGTGTGTACCCTCTAACCTCCAGCTACCAGTTCAGGTCATGAGAAAGTTCGAGATCAGGGTGCAAACAGGGTGCATGTTATGTGAGTGGGTTGTACCTGGACATTCCTCATGTGACCAGTCCACAAGAGGACTCAAAATCCATCCTAATACACATTTCTATATAGGAGCCTCTGCCCGGACTTTGCTGATATTGTGTCAGTGACACAGTGTCTAGTACATCTGACCACATAAACATTAGGGTAGACTGACCATTAGATGACTAGCTGGTCTGTTGGTGTCTTGAGTAGGCTAGTACACCGATCAGGATCCCTGTGAACAATGGGCCCTATGGTGATGAGGCAGATCAGCCCAATGTCTATGATAGCCCTGTGGAAGATTGGCCCCATGATCAATGATACCCTGATTGAGACATACCAGTCTACTCATGGTACCAACAGACCAGCTAGTCACTTCATGGACAGTCTACCCTAGTTGGCAAACATCCATTGTAGCTTACAATGACTAAGGCTGCATAAGAGTGTATGTCGTGGTTATCTTGTTATGAGCGGATACACTTATCTACACGGTAAGTAGGAAATAGCTGATGTGTTGCAGGATGACAGTCAATACACATACTGTCAGCCTATATAGGAATGTTATTGTCATATGTTATTCTCATATTTCTTATCTACCCCCTCAAGGTAGGTATGATGCGCTAATGAAGCACCAGTGATGCTGCATCAGTGCTTCATGACAACAAATAAACCCGCAGCATTGAGGCATCATGCCGCCTGGAAAGGGTTTATATCGGTAAATATTGAACCTACAAATTATGTGTAACAGGCATGACTGCTGTGTCTATATTTCTCAGTAAGTTATACTCAGTACCCTCAGCTGGCATATCCTCCTTTCCAAGTAATTCTGACTTACTTATCTTTCCTAACTTTATATTATGTTTATATTTACAGTGAATAAATATGTAAATATCAGGGCATGATCCGTACTGGTACCGGAACAGTGTTATTACATGGTAAATGATATATAATGTTAGATCAAATATCTACTTTTCTTAAATATTTGTATACCTTGAAGTGGGGGGGGGGGGGGGAGACGGAATCATCTAAATATAAGGAATTTAAATGCATGTTGAAATGTGGCCTACCGACTTCCAACATGTAAATGAATACAAAACATCCTACTAGTCTATATTTTCATGTGAGGGGTACATTTTTGGCTCCTAAAATCCGAAATTTTACTACATCAAGGATTCAATTTGCAGTCCTATATCCATATATTCAAAACCCCATAACGAGGATATTGATAGGTCTAGAGTGCAGGGTCCGGCATGTAAGCTACCTAGATGTAGTTGGGAGGGTCAGTGTTCAGGCAAAGGTCTGTGGCCTAATGGTTAGCTTGACTGCAAATGGTGAGGAGATCCGGGTTCGATTCCCAGCAGGGCCAAAGACACTTTTCAGTGTCTTCCTGCATTGACCATGGTCGCAAATAATTGCAAATGATTGACTGCAATTGATAATAACGATGTTTAGCTTTATTGTTCATAAACATGCTTAGCAGTATAACTGAGGTGGTAGGACATATGAGTTATACTACGGTAAATACTCTGTGCGGTGAAATAAACTGTAGATCACTATTAAATATAGCTCCTACAAATTATGTTTGATATGTCTGTAGTGACCACATTCTATAGCGTGCTGCTTCATCACGTGATATTTTCTTTTTTATATGGCCAGCGTCTGGATAATTTCAGTATGACCACAAAAAACTGGAGAGATAAGGCTTATCAGCTTAACCTCTGTCCTATCTTAATTGCTACAAGGAAGAGAGTGAGATATGTCTAGGCTGAGTACTATACATAGAATCTGCCCCGGCTATATAAGTGCTAACTTGTACCTCTTTTTAATATTGGCTAATTTATGGTCTTCATAATCCGCAAGCTTTTCTTTGTGGCCAATCTAACATCGGTCTGTGCGATGGCATGTGGGGGGAAAAAGAGGTAAGGGTAATCTATGTAGAGATGAATATGAATCAACATCGTCTTATGTTAAGTTAACTGTAATCTATACCGGAATCAAGCAAAAACCCATCTGGTATATCACTCTGAGTGACAAAAATACCCTCAAAAGTACTTTCTGTATAATCAGACAACCTTCTAATTGTCAGCGAATACCCACTATTCTTGGGTCAATGTCAATGGGTTTGTCTTGTCTCGCTGACGTTGGTCATGTATTTCAGGCAACATGACCCTCGCTTCAAAAAAGGGCTGACCCTAGCAATTCGTCCCCAATTTAAAGAAAAATTTGTTATATATTTTTTCCAATTCCAAATTTTCAGTCAGGAAGAACAAGGTCTGACAAACTTCAGTAGGCTCAATAATTATCTTGCTTCAGGATATTGCCTCCTTAACTGGAATATGCAATAATGTGACTATACATGGTTTAAATTCGACACGTGCGATACGGCGACACAGCCATTTTGAAAATCGACACATGAGACACGGCCATTTTAAAAATCAATGGACACAAAAATATGGAGCAGATTGTATAGAATAAAAATCGACACAGCGACACGGCACCTCCCCTTAAATTCAAAAAGATGACACAGTTGAATATTTGGACACCCATATTTAGTCACATTAATAATTCTGCAGGAGTCAGTGGGTCGGTCTCATTGACCATGATGTGGTGATTCCCGACTCATACCTGGAACTTTGAACATGATAAATTAATCATTTCTTTAAAACCAACCTACCCTAATGTTTTGGGCCATATTGCCTGGAACACACTTTCTTATTCATTCCCAGACACTTGGCCCCATGACAGGTAACCCCATGGCATTAGGCCCCGATGGTACATAGCCCCTTGATACATGATCCCCTGACAAATCGCCCCTACCACCATATAGGGTGAATCCACTCAGGCAAATCCATTGGATCAGATGACCCTTCACAATGTTAAACCTATGGACAAATCTCGTCTGATTTAGGCGCAGGTCTAGGACCCCCTGAAACCCAAAATCGCTCTTTAAAAGGACTCATATAAGCGCAGGTCCCTGTATAAAAGCAGGGTGTAATAGGGACTTGGAATTTCAAGTTTCAAGTTCAAAAAGTGTATTGAGAACAGTTATTTACATGTTATGTAGTCTCAATAATGGGCCAACCAACCCTCAATGATAATACACTACACATCAGAACAATTTTTATTGCGTATATAATTACTCCATAATTATATATAAGTATAATGCTACCGGTATGACTAGTTACACTATATTCTGGTAACAAAGGATTGACACAGTTATTAACATTTGCCCTAGACCTTCAAATTATCAGAAGGTAGGCACTTTATTATAGTATGCAGTGAACGAGTGAACATGAAAAATACAATCATAAAAAAAAAGAATCGTGGTTCCTCCTTGCGGTAACAATGGTGCCCAGGTGCCAAGTATACCAGTGACACCTGGTGAGGAAACATAGAACTATAGCAATGGATAGTTTCCCATCTTGTACTCATAATATATACCCGTAGCGGTGAGCACTATGGGTCACGTTGCTTATATATACATACTCTCGTTCCCAAATCCTTCCGAAGGAAGGCTCTGGTAACTGCCAAATGTTGGGATTTTGCTGGGTCTGGGCAACCCCTGCTGGTAGCTTGGAACCAGCGAACAGGAACAGGAAATGGAACCAGAAAGGCTGATGGTAAATCTACCTAAAACTACCATCATACATTCTGGTTCCATTTCCTGTTCCTGTTCGCTGGTTCCAGCCTACCAGCAGGGGTTGCCCAGACCCAGCAAAATCCAAAGTTCAAGGTCATTTGGCTGTCCCCAGAGCCTTCCTTCGGAAGGATTTAGGAACGAGAGTAATATATATATTACTTAGGTTTATACTAAGCCCTGACAGCCTGCTGGATCTGTATGCCCCAGGTCAGGGTCAAGGTTGTCCTTGTTCACTGGACCATTACCAACTACAGGGATCCACACTTGTGTATTTTGGTGTGTGTTTGGTTTCTCATATAGCTAAAGTATTACATAGTGCTAGTTACAAATCCTTACCTAGACTTCAGCATTTAAATATACAATTTAATTACCGTTTGCTTATCTGATAAATACGTTTTTTTAGCGCAGGGGTGCTTAAATGGGCAATTATATGTGGTTTAGATATAGGAAGGGGCTAAATAACATGAGGCTATGTGTCATGGGGCCAGATGCCATGGAATAATTTTATAGACCTAATTAAAGTCAAAGTAGGGCCTTGGACCGTGTCTCCTTTCTCTGTATGCCGACTGGGGTCAAAACAGTAACTTTGCCAAAGTTGGATAGTCTGGTATACAGACCCCTGGGCATATTTGTGGTGTGTAACGCATGTGTGACTCCACCACAGGATGTATCCAGACACGCTTCATGTTGACAGAGATACACTATCAGGAGTTATATGGACCTGACTCACTTAGACGTGACATCTCATGTCAATAAAACATTAATAATGTAGCGTGTGCCTCTTATTGGTGCATATTTCTAAAGGCATAACACTTGCTACTCGGTCTGAGCTGAACGAGGCGGGGGTTTCAGCACCCCATCACATCAAGATCTTACCCCCAGAATGTTTTGCCATTTACTCTGTTTACAAACTAATAACAATGTTTTAAAAAGACTAACAATCGAAACGGTCCCAGGCTTTAATCTACTGTATGGCAAAATCGATAATATTCTCAATTCATTTTGTCAAGAAAGCATGGCTTACCTCAGGGAAACCGTTTTGGCCCAAATTAGATTTGCAAAATAAAAGTGATCAATCACTAAGGCAGTAGTATCTCATAAAGAAGTAGGAAGCACTGGACATTTAGATAAGGATGCATGTACATTCAAGGAGAAAAATGGGCATTTATCTTATCATCTCCATGCTCCACAGTTAGGGCAGGTAATACTTTAAGCAGTAACGCCTTTCAGTAGTTTCCTTTTAAACTGTTATCCTATACATTGTAGCATAGATAACATTCCATTCCCCAGCATGTTAAATATTCCCTTCCTTGTTCTATATATAGGCTATTCTACAAAATCCCTTTTTACGTTTGGATACTTCAACGCTTCTAGGAACATGCATGTTTATCTAAGCATATCATTCTCTATCAAGAATGCATAATGAAAGTTCCAATAGAGCCTCAAAAAGATTGTTTTTCATCACCTGGTAGTGAGAAATATGACAAGGCGTTTATTTATTTATCTTTTATTTTTATTGGGACTACAATGTATCGGGAAATTAAGACTGTTTGTGCTCAGTTTTCTTATTTTAGTAATTGAGAGTTTATTGATCCGTGAACGTTATTCCTATCTCTCTGCATTACTGACAGTATAAGCTTTAATTTGATACCAAATATGCCAATATTTGTCCACTTTTTGACAGATTTCTAATAAAAATCTTTATAAAAAAAGAAAGAAAAAAGATTCCCTGAATCACGATTTTCATGATGCACGCAGTGATGAGAATCTTCTTATTTTTGAGTGGCCTTACCCGACTTTTTTTCTATTTCATTTGAATGCTCATTCGTCAGTTTAGAGTCTCTTTGTGTATGTGTATATTAATTACATGTATGTAGCTCCAGACCTGGCGACCTGGGCTGTTTTCCAAGCAACCTGGTATAATAATTTAAACCCGCAGATCTTACTGCACGTCCAGTAACAGCCAGAGTGCAGTCGGGACAGGTACTCAGCCCTATATATAGGGGCACTGGGACTTTAAGCGACCTGGCGAATTTTACAAGGCACACAGGGGCTCTGAGAATGGCGGATTCTGTATGAATATTTCAAGAAAAACTCTATAAAAGCATGTTTGGCATCCAAATAAAGCTCGCGTACAAGTCACTGCCTCTACATATGAATCTTTACGGTACTTTACCATATACTGCAAAGTGACCGTTGTGGTTCAGCGGGCCAATCAGAATGCCTGCATGATGCAAGCATAATTCAGCCGACACACCTTACCAGCAGAGGTCCTTATAGTTTCACACAATAGCCTGATATAATAATTCACACGGTTATTTCAGTAGTCCCCTACCTGGTGGTGTTGATGGGGGTAATTCCTTAGTTGTAGCAGCTACGGCAGGCTACATGCGTCCTCCAGGGGCAGAGTTCACTTAATGCCTTATCAGTCACTCTATCAGTCACTATGTAGGTCACACCAATAGCACCACACTGTGTGCTTCACTCTACTTGACCATGTCTAGCTGTCTAAGGACGACATGTCTTAAAGCTACACGTGCTGGTATGATTCACCAAAGTAGTGCCATAGAGTAACTCATGAGCTACTCACCAGGGCGGCATTCATTTTGACCCACCTCCTCCTCCAAATTAAGGGGAGCCGGAACAATGTCAACCATTTTCAGCCAGCCTGTTATTATATTTCAAGGATGGTCAGAAAAAAAGTGATCGCTCCCTCTTGAGAGGTGGGGGGAGGAGTTGAAAAAATGTTGCGCCCACTCCTATGGGTATCGACCCCTAAAATCGACATGGCGACATGGCTATTTCTTAAAATCGACATGGCAACATGGCCATTTCTTAAAATCGACATGGGACATGGCCATTTAAGTGACAGGTGACATGGCCATTTCTTAAAATCGACATGTGACATGGGGCTTAGTGACATGAATAAAAAAAATTCCCATTTAGTGTAAAGTATGCTACCCAACTCTTTCTTCAAATTCCGTCCTTGTGGGTAGTCAAATTTTTAAAAATTCCTGGGGCCTACGGCCCCAAGAGCCCAATTGTATAAATGATGGTGCCTCTACATTTTCCCTTTAGTGACACTAGTGACATGGCTTTTTCCTTAGTGACATATGACATGGCCATTTCTTAAAATCGACATGCGACATGGGGACCCCCCCCCCCCACTCCTGTGAATATCTATCAACCGTCCCTGTAGTTAGATCATCACCACTCCCTAACAATGTATGGTTAGGAAAGCAAGCCCAATGTGTATGAATCTAGCCTGAAACACTTGTGTGTGGCCTCTGCTCATCTCTGTCTCCCCTAGACAGTGATGTACATATAGCAAGGACTAGCCAGAAGAGGGTGGTATTTGTGTGTGTCATATGTACCGGGATGTGGACAAGTGTCAAACAATGATCTGCACTGTACATGGTCTTTCCCCAGTCAACAATAATAACATAATAGCATGATACTATCCTTGATCCACTAGTGCACTTCCGGTCCCCTACTATGGGTGTAGACCACCAAATTCGACATGGCGACATGGCTGTTTCTTAAAATCGACAAACGACATGAGGCCTAGTGACATGTGACATGAGGCACAAAACACATAGTGACAGGCGACATGGGCAATTCTTAAAATTGACATGGGACATGGGCATTATTTAGCGACATTGACATGCGACATGGCCATTTTTTAAGATCGACAATCGACATGGGGACCCCCCATCCAGAGCCCCCCTACTCTATGCCAGAAGTGTTTACATTGCATCTCATTTCAAATGATAAAGCTATAGATACAAGAGTGTCACGAGTCAGAAGTGGCTATAGGCAGTGGTCTGAATCATCCTGAGATGGAGTTTGATCATGGGCAATAGTTATATTGGTCATCCGGTGTTAAAGTAGGTAATCTTTTATGATGGAGGGGATTCTCATATGTGCAAATATAAAATAATTTGTAAAGAGGCTCACATGTGAAATGATGAGGATGATAAGTAAAATAAAGTTGTCAGAATGGTTCAATGAACTAAGTTTTTGTTATATCGTATGGTCACCACAATTATCGTTTTATTTATATAATATCAACCAATGTAGGTGATAATGTATTGCAAAATGGGTAAAATGTGGGAAACATAGCATTCAAATATCCTAGAAATGATTATGAAAATATAAATTGCAGTCACATACAAGCATTTAAGATGGCGTGGCAGGAAAGGCATCATTGCCTACTGCAGTAAAGATGTGTACACATGCACTATAAACAGAAGCCTATAAGAGTAAGAAGCCCGATAGTCCACGTTCTCAGATAATTAGCTGTGTAGATGTGTGTGTATTGTGTTTGTGTAGCCCGCAGCTTTACACCCAGGTGTGGTCCTTATCAGGATGCTGCCTCCTGACATACACAGATAACACCAGGGTGGGAGGGGGCACTCCTCAGCATTAGTTACTGTGTGTGAATACGATTCCAATTTTATTTTTATTTCTATTTTTCAGAAGGCAATACTCAAACATGAGAGGGTGCAGCGTTGGTCTATTCATGTTCATAACCACTATATCACCTATAAATGAAATAGATCTTCAGGAGCGGATATTCCATTGCCAATGATTCACAGCCATCAATCGAGTTGTATATTTAGACAATTGACGCATATTGTCCCATGGCATAGTGATGGGAAAGAAGTATATTTTTTGGAGTGGCCTAATGATACTCTTTCTCTTCTTTACAGGAGGGAGACAGATGAACGCCTGGTTAAGCTATACGTTGGTAGCTGTTCTCATCTCTGTGGGTTTGATGTGATATGTAGGTTCATCAAATCACAAAGTTGAGTTAAGTTTGAGTGAGTTTATTTATTGCCCGATTAGTCCCAATGGGACTGCTTTCGGCGTACATGTATGGGATCGACATTTGTATCAACGGTTCACCATACAGTGCTACTAACTAATCTCAAAGTGCCTTTTTACCATAATAATAATAATAATAATAATAATAATAATAATAATAATAATAATAATAATAATAATAATAATAATAATAATAATAATAATAATAATAATAATAATAATAATCATCATCTTATATCCATTAAAACATGTGCGTGTTTACAGCTTGTAGTTATGTAGGAACAAGGAAAAGGTGTATTTGATGTGTCACCTTTTAGTAAATCAGGTACTTTAGAATAGGATGATTCAATATGCTCTAAATCAATTGATGAAGTAATTGAATCGTTTAATCACATGCACTGACAATTTTATGAACTTTACAAAGAAGAAGCCCTGGAACAAACTCTATATGTATTTCTCTGTTATGAAACAATTCTGACAATAGTTATGGTTATGCCAACATATTTGTATTTTAAAAAGTATTTCAATATCGTAATAAGAGATACTGCCACATTGTTAAGGTGAGTCTCCACTAAACGATTTTGTTCTGAAATTAGACAATGATATAAGCAGGAGGGTCCTATGGGCACTCCCATATGTTTATGTTTATAAATAAAGTTTATGTTTATAAACAAGTGCATATAGAATTTGAAACTCAGGTCGATTTCGAGGCCCAATCACATATCAAACAAGTTGATTTTATTTGCCTGATGCCCCACTGTCTAGATGGCTCTAATCGTCCGATTTAATACATATCGGAAATACACCATTGTTTTTACCTGATCAAACTGTATAGACCTGTATGATCGGATCGTGAGAAGTGGAGCCCCAGCTTTTGTACTACATTAGCTTTGTATTGTTGATTTTCCCTACGTGTATTATACGATTGATGAAAATAGCATAAGTATAGAATGGACTGTCATCAACACAAACGTGAATTCAGAATGTATGAATAAAGAAATTTCCATGGAAATATCAATACCTCCCTTTTTATGATCATTTATGAAAATTAAATTATAATTTTGTAATAATAAATGGGAAGAATTTTGCAATATCTTCTACATCATTTTATAGACTTAGATACTATAGATCGGAAGAAAGAGGTTGCAAAAGTGACTTTATTTCTTAATGAAAACAAGTTCCTTAAATCCAAGGTCTTACTCGGAACAGGGTTTAGAACCAACGCCCAGCAGAACCCGCCTATACATGTAATAGTAAATATCACTAAATCAGGCTAGTCGTCCCACACGATTGCGCATGATAGTTGAGAAGGTAAAACGTTCATCAAATATATCAGAGTAACTCCGTCGTCCTGATGCATGAATGTATAATAGTACGGGCGAGTATGTGCCGAGTCTGCAGAGTTATTACCACCTGAAGGGTCAGCATGATGCATAATTGCATTCATTGCAGGTAGTTTTATCAGGGCTGCAGTCATGCATCATGACGACAAATAATACAGCACCTTGAAGCAATATGCGGCCTTTAAGAGTCAAGCCGCGTTTGCATTTACTTATAGGAACATGTATCACTCTCCACATGTTAGGTGTTTTGCATTATTCTGCAACAACACAAAATTGTACCTGTATACATGTACCTTGATCGATTGGCAAAACATATTACACCATATTTGGCATCCCAGCGACTAAAATGCTCTTATATGAAGGAATTGGACCTAAATATAGCAATGGCTTTGATATAGATATACGCGGGAAATACCTGACCACTGACAAAGCATTCCAGTTACATGTACATTTATTTGGCTTCCTTTAAAAAGAATATTACCCCCGCTTTGGGAACCTGCTGAGTAGCTGTCAGCATTGTTGGGTTTAAAAGTATTTTCTCTTTCCTTCAAGGACAATCTTAACGGGGAAAAAATAGACTTTTAAGTGACTTACCTTAAAGTATGAGAGAGGTAAATCCTAAATAATGCTGGCTATATCATGGTAGTCCTGTACATGTGTGGCTGTAACTGGTATGGGTGCATGCAGCCTCAACTGTGACACACAGTCTTATCAGGATTAGAGATAACCGCAGTATGAGGGACAGGTTATTTCTTACTAGGGGGGGGGGGGGTTATAGATAGCCATACTGGGTAGTGGTCATTTATCAATGGGAGGGGGGAGGTTGGTGGGGGCAGCCCCCTCCTGATGTGGGGGTGTGAATAACTGTTATGTGCGCCCTTTTAGCAAATGAGCCCCACATTCAAAAGCGGTGCATCTTCGTTTAGGAGGTGCGTAAAACATTCTGCGTACTCTACAGCGGGTGTCAAAATGCCTCTATGCTTGAATTCACTACCCCCACCCCTGCATTATCAATTAATGACCACTCCCTAATTTTGAGGGGGAGAGGTTATTTCCCATCTCCCTGCAACCCCCCCCCCCCCCCACACACACACACAAATACCCTCCTGAACAGAAATAGTATTTAATGTCAGTATAGGAAGCTGGGTCACATTACGAATTAGCTCTATTAATTAGGCCACGTGCAAAACCACATTACAGAAAACCTGAGGAAGCTTGGTCGCCAAATCACATAGTAGGCCCTACCAATATGTCTCTGAATGGCCATTGTCCACGTAGGATAAATCGGCCGTGTAGTTGATTCATATAGGTATAATTTATGGCCATTTTAGTCATAAAGGATGGCCATAAGGTATGAAAAAAGGATGCGATGTTGTTTAAACACCCCAGCACACAGAGTTAGCCTGCATGTAGCCTGTAGCTGTAAAAAGTTGGTTGCCAGTTTTGTAGGTGTACAGTAGATTCTACTGTAGGTGTACAGTTGCTTG
This sequence comes from Harmothoe impar, assembly GCA_947462335.1. Classification (NCBI taxonomy): domain Eukaryota; kingdom Metazoa; phylum Annelida; class Polychaeta; order Phyllodocida; family Polynoidae; genus Harmothoe; species Harmothoe impar. Next base: position 68,523,674 of record OX381718.1, on the reverse strand, counting down.
TAGGTAAACAGTAGATTCTACTGTAAATCTACACTAGATTCTACTGTAAATCTACAATAGATTCTACTGCAAATCCATTCTACAGTAGATTCTCCAGCGTACCTACACTAACTATTTACAATGTGCACCTTATCTGTGGCTGTAGATGGGTCAAAAGCGACCTGGCGACCTGGGCCGTTTTGGAGGCGACTGTCGACCTAATGCAATAGTAAAAGTGACCTGGCGACTTTTAGACAAAATTTACAATACTTTGGGGGTCCAAAAAAAGCGACTTTGTGACCTGGACCCCTCAATTTCGGCGACTTTCCGACCTCAGCGGGGACCCCTCTGCACCCCCAGTACTAGGGGGGTTGGGGGGGGGGGGGGCATGCTTCCCCCAAGAACATTTTGATGGTCTGGACTTCATTTTCTCACGCATTTTAGGACACAATATTATATGATTCCCCTTCTCTTTTTTTTTTGTCTTTTTATCTCTCTTATTAATATTTTTAATTTTTTAATTAAAAAAAAAAATTCTCTTTTTTTTTTGGGGGGGGGGGGGAGGGCAAGGCCCGTCGGGCCACCCCCCTGGACCCGCTAATGGACTGTAGCCTGTAGCTGCAGCTTAGGCCAAAAAAAGAAAAAAGGTTTGTTTCAGATCACCCGACCGACCCTATCTAAACAGGGCCGACCCTACGTTTTTTTATGCAATTTTGAAGAATTCTTTTATATTTTAAGACTTTTTTGGGGTCAAATTCAGGTTTACAAAATTTTTGAAAATTTTTTTCCCATTTTTACGTTTTTTAGCCGATTTCAGGGTATCTAGAGGAGCTTTAAAAAACAAAAAGTTAAAAAAGAAGAAAAAAAGTCCGACCTACCGACCCTAGAGTTTCTTCCAATGTTACCTGAAACAAAACTTTTTTTTTATTTGGCCTTATCAGTGTGGAGTTTGTCCCGTCCTGCTGCTGACCTGTAGATAAGGAGCTGTATAGGTCACTGTTATACCTGTGTACACAGATACCAGACTAAGGGAGTGCTCATTTTTTAACAACAGGGGGTGGGCGGTGAGATATAGCGCAGAGCGCGCGAAATTTTTTCACCCCCCCCCCAAGAGGGGTCTAAATTCTTTACCCCCCCCCCCCCCGGCAGGCTGAAAATGGCGCGCGTTCGCGCCCCTTTGTAGCATAGTAACGCGCGGGCTTTTTCCCTCAAAACAGGTTGAATTTTTTGGCCCCCCCCCCAAGAGGGGTCTAAATTTTTTACCCCCCCCCCCCCGGTCAAGGGGTCCAAATTTTTTACCCCCCCCCCCCAAATCCACCACCCTCCCCCCCCTGTTGTTAAAAAATGAGCACTCCCTAACAAGGACTAATCCCGCCGACTGATGTGTACACACAGTATCATTTAGAATCAACATGGCGCTCAAAACTGTATGTGCCTACCCACAGCATACATGTAGCATTTACCACGTTACCAGAGCCAGTTAGTAATGTATTCTTGCTACCAGTTTTGCAGTTTTTGGATCATTAAGGGAGTGCTCATTTTTTAACAACAGGGGGCGGGTTGGAGGAATGTGGGAGGGGGGGCTGAAATTTGGACCTCTTGACCAGTAGGGGGTAAATGATTTAAACCCTGCTGCGGGGGGGGGGGGGCGTAAAAAAAATTCCACCCATTTGAGCAAAAAAAGCCCCCAAGGGGTGCGAACATGCATGTTTTCGACCTGCCGAGGGGGGGGGGGGGGATTCCGACCCATCTAGGTGGGGTTTGCCAATGCATCACCACCCACTAATTTCTGATTAGCTGCTCCAGCTATGAGCGGCAGAAAGTAGTTCCCCATGATGCATAGATAGGGGAGACCCAGCGTGCCACCTGGTGTGGAAATCCCAAACCTCAAGTAGGAGTGCTGACCCCTACCCTCAGTGCAGGGAACCACGACCAAGCATCAGACCCTGTGCTCTCGTTCCCAAATCCTTCAGAAGGAAGGCTCTGGGGACAGCAAAATGACCTTGAACTTTGGATTTTGCTGGGTATGATGTATGATGGTAGTTTTAGGTAGATTTACCATCAGCCTTTCTGGTTCCATTTCCTGTTCCTGTTCGCTGGTTCCAAGCTACCAGCAGGGGTTGCCCAGACCCAGCGCAATCCCAACATTTGGTAGTTACCAGAGCCTTCCTTCGGAAGGATTTGGGAATGAGAGTACAGACCCTGCAGATAGCCAGCACCCCACCAGCAGGTATAAAGTAACATAGAGAGTATACAGAGGCCCAAGAGGTTCAAAATGGAGTTTAGAAAACAAAAAGTTTTTTATTTGACAAAAAAATCCAACTTCAAAGAAATGGTTAGTGTTCAAATACAAAATCAACTGTTAAAAGTGATTTTTATTTCAGAAATGGGTGTTGTCTGTAATATGATATCAAACCGCTACATTTACTGAGTGCATTAAACAGGAACACCATATAGTGTTGTACGAATTACCATGGTATCATAGTTTATAGACTCATATTGATTCTCGGTGTTGCCTTGTTGGGTAGTAGTGACTTCTTGTGAACCAACTACCTGTAGATAGGTGGGAATGGGGGTCAAGTAGCCGGCATCAGGGGACCGTGCTTGCTGGTCTGGTGAGCACCCCTGGTGTCCTGTTTCCGAGGTGAGCAGCTCAGGTGCAGTTGGGGGAAGAACAGGAGTCTCTGATGGTGAGTGGGTATGGCTGCATTATCACAAAAGAGAAATAGACATAAGTTCACTAAAGGCAGTGGCGGCAGAACAGGGGGGGGGGTCCTGGGGGCCCAGGCCGCCCCAACTTTAAAGTTGGAGGGCCCAAGTATATTTGCGCCCCCCCAACCTTTTGGCATTGTAGGCTCAGAATGCCCTAGAATACAGCCAATCTCAAGGTAAAATCCCCAAATTTCCCAAATTTTCTGAGGATCATACCAGTATGATATATTTCAAAACTACTCTGAATACACTACTCAAGAGTCAAATTTCAAAAATGTTCTTGGGGTGCCCATTTTTAGTCGCCTCCAATCTCAGGTCATGGGAGCTGGGCCCCTCCAACACAGAGAGAAGAAACAGAGTCAAAAGGGAGTCCAGGCTTGCCTCCAGAATGACTCCCTTTTCTGGCTCTCTTTTTGACTCTCTCGATGAAAGGAGTCAGTGCCTGACTCCCTTAAAAGGGAGTCCTGTGACTCCCTTAAGAGAGCCTAGGTTTTGCCTCCAAAATGACTCCCTTTTTTGACTCCCCATCACAAACAGAGTCCAGGTCCATGCTGAAACTCCCTTCAGAAAGGGAGTCTAGGCACAGGGAGTCATTGAATTACGACTCCCTTTGTGAAGAGGTCATTGGTAATTTCTATTCCCTACCCCCCTATATATCCCTTCCAGTAACTGTCTCCCTAGCTACTCTTTCTACATTATTTTGGTGCAATGCCTCACAAGGAGGAGGGATCTCAGAAAGATCCCTCAGTGCACATTAGTTATTATATAAAAGAATATCTGAGCTTTTGTGATTTAACTTTCCCATGTTTCTGCAAATTACCTAATACATCATGCTGATGCTACAGTTTGAAGTTAATTGCAATTATTTCATGAAATGTAAATCTGACATAGAATCTTGATGTTACAATGATATACATGTTTTAGCATAATTATCAATATCACAAAATACATGGATCTAGAGATCTGAGCATACAGAATTATACCATTTCAAGTATAGTGCTACCACCTAGCAGGCTTAACCATAACCAACTGTTTGACTCCCTTATACATTCACCGACTCCCTTGGGGGAAAAGGGAGTATAGGGGACCTTGACTCTGATCATAAAGGGAGTTAGATGGCTTCAAAATATATGTGCTAGATGGCATTGCAGTCAGTGTATAGTAGTGCCACCTAGTGTGTCTCCTACTTCTGTCTTTTATACTTACTTCTGTGACTCCCTTAGGGAGTCCAGGTAACCATTTAGTCACTCTAGCTGACCTGGACTCTGTTTCATTTAATTGAAAAGGAGCCAGGGCCATTAGAAGGGGGGGTCAGACAGTGTGAAAAGAGAGCCAAAGGGGGGTCTGGCTCTCTTTTTATAGCCTGGACTCCGCTTCTGACTCGGATTCTTCTCTCTGTGAACTTTTTCCTCCTTCCGCTGCCCCTGAAAGGGCATGTTACACTAGCAACATCTGCCACATGGCATCTGCCGCAGAACATTCGGTGCAGCTAGTGTAACAGAGTTGTTTCTATCTGCAAATCTGCCACACAGCTTGCTGCAGCAAAAGCTGACAGAGTTAGCTTTCCTGCAACAAGCTGTGTGGCAGATGCCGCGCAGCAAGTGCCACCAGTGTAACAGGCTCTTAAGATTTGAAAGGGCCTTTACCCCTGCGCTTATACAAGACTGGTGCTCTTTCAAGTCCAGATCCCAACAGTGGGGTGATGCTGGGGCCCTTGATGGGGGGGGGGGGGGGCATCCTATAACGATCTTGAGAAATGGTCATGTCACCATATGAATTTTAGGAATTACCCCATGCCCCATGTCACCATCTACTTGTCTAATGTCACTAGGTCCCAAAGAGGCCCGTGTCACAGAGTCGAATTTAGGGGTCTAGGGTCATGATATACTTAAAGGTTCGTTTCTCCTGATATATAATCATGATTTATGAGGTACACATTAACTGTTACCATGACTTACCATAAACAAAATATGTGATGTGCCTTGGCAGCCAATGCCGGATGGTAGAAGACAAACCCGATACAAAAACCAGAGAAGATCCCAAATATAACTGCACCTAGCACCCATCCAATCACGCTTGACGAATCTGACTTTTCTACTTCTGTGTACCCTAGAAAACAAAGCATAGACTTTTTTCACATTGTATATCGACTCAGCATGAATACCACTATCAAATTATAATGGGCGGAAATAATGCCCAGACTTTGAAGACCACATCCGGAGGTTTTGTAAAAAATGATAAAGCTACAAAACGTGATTGCAATGATTGTGTTTTAAGGGGTTGTAATAGGTTGGTTCAAATTAACACATATGCATGCATTATTTGACACAGATATGTTGAGACTATACATATTGTACACCAAATTGATCATATTTAATTTTTCTATTAAATTAGTTCTATTTTGGAAGGTTTAAGAAGCCCTGGAGTGCAAATGGAGCGAAAACGTTCTTTTTGCTTTACCTTTATACCACTCTGATGATTTCACTTGTGGGGGCTGGGGCAAGTAGTATAGTATGTATCGGAACGGGACTATGCTTAAGAACTGTTTATTACTCAATCGATATGCAGCCAATCAGAGGCCTCCCTTTTGGCGGGAAATTCAAAAGCAGCCAATGAGAGGCCTCCCTTTTGGCGGGAAATTCAAATAGGTCACGTGACCCGAAGTGACCTACTTCCGGTCACGTGACCTTTGGGCGGGAAATTCAAATAGGTCACGTGACCGGAAGTGACCTACTTAAGAGGGTCACGTGACCACCATTTTGGCGGGAAATTCAAATAGGTCACGTGACTGGAAGTGACCTACTTAAGGGGGTCACGTGACTACTATGTTGGCGCGAATTTCAAATAAGTCACTTGAGATTTTTATAGATAAATAAATTTTAAAAAGAAAAAGCAAGCTGAAAGCTTGCTAAAAAATATTTTAAAAATGTGGCTCTTTTTTTTAGGGGGGGGGGAGCACTCTGGGGGGCACTCTTTAAGATGCATAGGGGGGGAGGGGGGGAGGGGGGAGGGGGGGAGGGTTTTTTAAGAGTAAGACTCGCTCTCTGCCCTCTCTTTTAGAGGGCAGAGAGGCGAGTCTACTGGTTCGTCTACTTACAATGTCAACATTTTTTTTGTTTTGTTTTTGGGCAAACTGAGTTTGCACAAGGAAAAAAAACGCGACTTACTTAGGGCAATAACGTCTAGAAGAGAGAGAACTCTTGCTCTAGGTTGAGCGGGACTACATGATGAGTATACTGAGTGTTAGGACTCTTGCTACACGACCAAAAGATTGAAATGTATCATGATGCGTTTATGATGATGTGCATCATGATGTGACTATCTTACAACCCTATAAGAAATAAGCAAGGTCTCTCTCCTATACATAGGCGTACTTACACTGGCTATTTGTAAACTAATGAATACGACTTCCTCATTAAATTTGTCATCTACAACTCTTTCAATCTTAAGGCTTTTTTTTTTTTTGAGTTTATTCTTTTTTTCAAATTTGGTCCCACCTCAAAAGAGGAATAGGACTCTGTAACAATGTAGCTCTCTTGATCAATTAACAGCCCACATTTTTCTTAGATGTCATCTGACAGCTTCTTGCTAGGCCAAGATATTGTTAAATAAACAACTTGGAAAGCTAATTACAGTTTTCTGGGCTTGAAATATGAGTATCTTGACTGTAACAGCAGCCTTTTACCATATAGTCCTTCAACAGCCCCCTGTTTTAGAGCCATTTGGTCAGCGACAGCCCCCCTTTTCTCATCTTACACAGAGGCAAATATCAGAGTCACCCAATGTCGCCTAAACCGCTCTCAGACAAGGGTCAGGCACTGCTAGACTATAATAGATGGGTCAAGGGCCATTCTACTGAGGGTCAGGCTAGGCCGGACATTCAATAACAGGCTGGACTTTGGCAAACTTGCTTGAAAGTCTGGCCATGCTGGATCCTTATGCCACAGTCTGTCAATGCTGGACTCTTGCTGCAGTTGCTGACGATGTCACGGATGCTGTTGACAGATGCTGCTGCTTGTGCTGCTCGTGCAGCTGCTGCTGCTGCTGCTGCTGACGATGCCGCTGACAGATGCTACTGCTTGTGCTGCTCGTGCAGCTGCTGCAGCAGCTGCTGCTTGTGCTGCTCGTGCAGCTGCTGCAGCTGCTGACGATGTCACGGATGCTGTTGACTGATGCTGCTGCTTGTGCTGCTTGTGCAGCTGCTGCTGCTGCTGACGATGTCACGGATGCTGCTGACAGATGCTGCTGCTTGTGCTGCACGAGACCGAGTAGCCGCTATTACTAATGCTACTAATACTAGTATGAGAAAATACATTTAGTCAGTTGATTAAATCAAGGAGGTTTTCTGACTTCAGTGGATCGTTTAGCCATCGGCCACGGGCAAAACTTGAAACCATTTTATACATGGGACAATTGGCAGAGTCGAAACGTGTTGGTACGATGGGGTCGATCATGTTCATCATCAGTTCAGGCAAAGGAAGTGTGTCGACAGCACGCGAAAACTTCATGTCTGGATGTTTCAACACAAGACCTTGTATCACACTCACACAGCCGCTTTGAAGAGTGAATCCTTGACCAAACTTGAGCTTTTCCAACACAGCTTTGGCCTCTTTCTGTGCAATAAGGGATCTCTCTTTCGGGTTCATCTCAGTGCTGTCTAGCATGTCCTCAAAGTCTTTAACATAATGTTCCAACGGGCTACAAATGATGCACTCCAGATCATCGTCCGTATATGTCGTCTCCTCGCACCATATTGTGTCTTCTCCTGTTTCGAATTCCGTCATTTTCTGAACAATCTCCTCCTGAGTGCCTTGCATATATCGAAGCTCCTTTAAGGACCTGATAACTTGTATGGCGAAGACTGAACAAATACCTGAAGGAATTTCACCAGAGTCAGGCCAAGTATACGGAGCTAAGAAAAATAGCTCCAACAAAATCTTCTCCCTCTGTCCAAATGAAACTACTTCCGTTCCGATGAAGTTGAAGCATGCTTCTATCCATTGCTCCTTGGTGACGTCCTTCCAATGTTTCTTTACCTCACATGCATCATAGGGCACTGTTTCTCTTCCTGCTTCAAGTGGGAGTTGCTTTTTCTTTCTTGGACTCATTTGGAGAGAGTTTCGATGCTCTGTAGCGTCAACACTTTGATAAGTAAAGAAAATAGCAGAACTAACCATCATAACATGCTGAGCGAGCGTAGAGTGGACGATGCTACGATGATGAAGGGCGGGTCGAGAAAGTGTGATGGGTGAGAGCGGCGTTTCACTCCTTATGTACCCTGTCCTAGATAATCCTCTTAAACGGCTGAAAAGACTCTCTCAGTACAGAGCCTCTACTCAATTAAGAGATCTGTTAAGTAAGTTTTCACATGCTACCTGACTACTGCAGGTGGGTTTAGACTTAAGCAGCTTAGTGCACACACGTGTCTGTTAGAAAAGCTACTTGCACACCTGCCTTCCTTTTTCACTAGTATTTACCCCCTGCCGACTTATAAGGCGCCTATACACGTGTCAGCCTCCTTATATACGCCTTCTTGCTTCTAGAGCTAAGCTACTTACCGTCGTTTTCAGCTGCCGCAGGCTGACTGGCAGCTATTTAAAAGAGAATACCCGTTACCTGTATAACGGATCAGGGGGTTATGAGATTAGAGTGTGTATACAAAAAAAAAAGCTACAGGGGGCGTGAAGCAAGCGAGAGTGTGTCTGTCTGTGAGGTAGAGACGAGTACATGTGGTAAGCGACTTAAGTGTAAAACAAAAGCACCTCCTCTTGCCGCGGTGTAGTGCATGGGCTTATGTCAGGATTATTGGCTTCGTGGGAATCGCATGTTAAAGTTCACCCATCATACATAAATATGTTCCCAGAATGTCCAGGTGTAAGAAAAAATATGATGGGAATTTTTTCGCCAATTTTTAGCTGCTATGGCAGCCATTTTCCTTGAAAACACTATAAAATTGAGAAAAAGGCTAAAAACGAGCTCATATATTTGTCAATAATTATACCTGACCACTCATACCCCCCAATATCATGCCTTAGCATTACATTTTGCCAACAACCTTGTTCCCAGGGCCAATGGTTGCCTAGCAACAGCCTATTTTGGTTGAATTTGCCTACACACATACAGGAGAGATTGGTTATCTTTGATATTGGGTTTGCTACTGGTATGTTGCGTAGAAATCTGCCCAAAGGTTTACTCTAAAGTACCACATATGTAAATTGCACACAATGTTTATAATGAAGCTTTTTCTGAGTTTTTGATAACAATTTCAACGATGTTTATTTAGGATTTTTGGTATACTCCTCATTTGCATTGATTGTCTGATCATCTACACGAGTACATATAGAAAGGTCAAATTCTCTATTATACTAACCACCATTGTGGTTTTATGCTCAATGACCTATTTGTATTTAGTTTTTTCCAGAGAATCCAAATCTGCTGAGAGCCATTCTGTAATTTGCATATTATGACCTGAATTTTGCATATTTAATTGGGTCAGGTAAATTAAACTGATTAGCATGGCAATGATGATAAAGACACCAATATATATATTCAAAAAGGGTCAGTTCTTAAAGGAATACCTCCTGTGAATAGAATTACACCACAAATAGAGTTTTCACTTTCACCTAATTAGCATAATTTATGCAGAACTGTAGATAACTAATTATATAATTATTTACGCTTTCATTCTTGTGAATTAGGAAAAAATGATACTAAATCAATGAGACTCAGTAGACATATGCTACATTACATTTTAAGCCTCTATGAAAAATGGCAGCCATATTCCAAGATGGCTCCCAACGAAAACTAGAAAGAGCTGTATTTTTGCTTCTAATCAACATAGAAACACAAATCAAAGTGATAATAGTACTATTTTGTGGACAGGGAATTCAATCATACCATTTTGGAGAGCCCATGTGGCAGCCATCTTGGATTCTGAGATACTTATCTATCCAAAAGCTTAAGAGAAATATGATTCCTACCCTAAATTATATGCAAACTTATCATTCATATTATCTAACTGCTAACTTACTGCATCTTATGCTAAGCAATGTGTTTGAGGACATAATCATAGTATAGAGGGTATATGTCTATCTTATATGGTATAGAAGAGAGCTATTTATGCAGTTGCAGTTTCAGGATTGCCCTAAGGGGGGAGGGGCTAAACCTCTCTGACTGTTAACCTAGAGAAATTGGGCATTATCTCCGAGCACAGCAAGCAAAGTCTCATTGATTTACCTCAAGGAGGCTACAAGGGAAAGAAGAAAGGGATCTACCTCATCATACCATACAAATTCACAGACAATAGCCCAATTGCAAAAGTATGCTGAGAAAAAAAAGTGAGGGCAAGGAGCAAGACATTGATGTCAGGTGACTGAATGTTGACCTGCTGTGCTTTGGGAGGTCTTATATTATATAAACAATACTATCGACAGTGGTACAGTCCAGCTGCACCCGGCCTGGACCCCCCGAGCCTGTGAGCCATTAGAGCAGCCACCAGTAGTCAGTGGGTTGGTATATAAGGCAGCCAACCACCAGGCACTGACAGTTCTGTCTGGGAGCTCTTGGGAACCACTGTCTTAATGAGACAGGCCCATTTATGAACAGCATAACACCCCTGAGTGCTGTTGATGAGACATAACCTCTGGGGTGAGTCTAATCATTACTGCATTTAGCAACATTGCACTGTAAACTAGAGTTACTACACATGTTTGGTTGCTAAGTTGACCACGATAAGTCGGAAGAAGGCAAAATGGGTTTTGAATGGTTGTTCTCATCAACACCATCTTTTTGAGCTATACCTCAACCAATTCCGACCAAATATAAGTATTCTTGAACTATTTAGATGTCTGAAATGCTGCCAGGTTGGCAGCCATCTTGAATTTAGGAGTTAGGCAATATGCCTTACCTCCCCTTCTATATGGATCTATACCATCAGTTTGAGCTATTGCATGACCATGTCCATCCATAAACAAGGATTAAAGAGTTAAATGTTTAAAATCACGGTCTGTTTGGCGGCCATCTTGGATTTAGGGGGTTACAGTGAAATTCCCCTTGCCTCCCAATCTATCTTGATTGTTCTCACCAATACCATCATTTTAAGCTATTACATGACCAATTCCATTTATAAAGAAGGATTTTAGTGTTGAATATTAAATATCGAGGCCCAATTGGTGGCCATCTTGGATTTAGGGGCGGTTCCAGTAAAAATCTGCCGTGCCCCACCTCCTATATTGATTGTTCTCACCAATACCATCATTCTAAGCTATTACATGACCAATTGCATTGATAAACAAGGATTTTAGAGTTGAATGTTAAAAATTGAGGCCCAATTGGTGGCCATCTTGGATTTAGGGGGTCCTAGTGAAAATCCACCTTGCCTCCTCTAATATATTGATTGTTCTCACCCATACCATCATTTTGAGCTATTATAGGACCATGTCCATTGATAAACAAGGATTTTAGAGGTGAATATTACTAATTGAGGCCCAATTGGTGGCCATCTTGGATTAAGGGGGGTTTCAGTGAAAATCTGCCTTGCCCCACCTCCTATATTGATTGTTTATTACTAATACCATCATTCTAAGCTATTACATGACCAATTGCATTGATAAACAAGGATTTTAGAGTTGAATGTTAAAAATTGAGGCCCAATTGGTGGCCATCTTGGATTTAGGGGGTCCTAGCAAAAATCAACCTTGCCTCCCCTCCTATATTGATTGTTCCCGCCCATACCATCATTTTGAGCTATTATACGACCAATTCCATAGATAAACAAGAATTTTAGAGGTGAATATTACTAATTGAGGCCTAATTGGTGGCCATCTTGGATTAAGGGGGGTTCCAGTGAAAAATTGTCTTGCCTCCCCATCCAAAATGGTACAGGGGGTCAAAATGAACCTATATGCCAACTTTCAAAGTTTTGTCCAGTAAATCCCCTGGGGACCCAAAATAGAATTTAACAGCCCTTACTATAAGGAAATTTTATCAAAACAAACTGTTGCTAGGCAACCACCAGCCCTGGGAACAAGGTTATTGGCAAAATGGAATGCTAAGGTATGGCATCGGTTGGGTATCAGTGGTCAGGTATAACATTTAACACATATATGAGCTCCATATTACCCTTTTTCTCTATTTTATAGTGTTTTCAAGGAAAATGGCTGCCATAACAACTAGAAATTATCGAAAAAATTCCCATCATATTTTTTCTTACACCTGGACAATCTGGGAACATATTTATGTATGATGGGTAAACTTTAACATGCGATTCCCACGAAAATACATAAGCCCCTGCACTATGAGTGGAGCGGACGGCGGCTGGCTAGTTGAATAAGCGTCAGCTTAGAAGATAATCCGTCCACGGGCTGGCGCATCACACCTGTCGTTAATCACCTCCTGTAGTCTTTGTATACACAGTTGACCTGGCTTTATCTCTTCACCAGCTATAATCCCATATACATGTAGCGCACGTTACACTTGTTATCTCTCTTTTCATGCTGATGGATTAGGGGTGGAAGGGTCCAGGTGAAAAGCAATTTGATTCCTCTCTGGAAGAGGGTGGGGCTCTAGGTGAAAACAAGCTTAGAACATCCGGATTAGCCGCTCTCTCAGCTATATAAAGAGCCTCAATTTTTATCTCTGCCCACTTTGTCTTGTTGTACACTATCAGTCACGAGGCAGACGCTCGAAGTAGCAGATGTTTGCAGTATGGTTTATACAGAGGTTACCTGCTAATAGGATTTTGTCTAAAAAAAAAAAATGTGCGGTCTCCTTACTAATTTCACTTGACCAGGCTGGCAGGGTCAACTAGTCTAGGTAATTACAACCACAAGGGTGGCTACTCAACATCCAAGTCGACCTACTACTACGAGATTGTCTTTTGACCACTCTGCTGCCGCCTGGTGATTACATGCTCTAGTATAGTTCTCCGCTCTTTTCGTCAGATGACGCCACAATAGGATTTTTGTACATTTCTACGATACTCGCGAACATTTTAAACGCATAGTGAACTATAATAAGCAACAAAGCACACTTCTAATATATTGAATATAAAAAACATGTCAATGTTGTGTATTTCTGATAGAATGAGGCAGTTTCTTTGAAATATCAACTAAACTATAGCGAGATGAAAATACTACACCATATCTAAAGCGATATAAAAGCTATATATAGTCAGAACCTCTCACGGATCGGTATTCTGCACAGTTCACTCAACCACTCGTCCTCGAAAGCCACACAGGGCTCCCTGTCCATTAGGACTTTGAGCTTTGACGCTTTTGAGGTTTGATCCTATGCTGCCTAACATGAGGTGTAATTAATAACACCGATCGGTCCCTCTTTAGGGGCCACACAATAAACAAAGAATAAAAAGACTAAGGGACCGTTCACAAACGTCATCCCTATTTTTTTCTACGGGGTGGGTAGGTCTTAGGTTTAGCACTATCTGTCGTTGCAAATGGTGCTCGTGTAGAGTCGGCATGATGTACCAAAAGAACATTTATACACAATGATACCATTGTACAAATGTGTATACCTAGTAGGCAGTGTCTAATCATCAAATCTAAGAGGGTGCTATAGTTTTATTATACTTTTATAGGCTATTTTAAAATCCAAGCTTAGCCTAGTTCATAGTCTCCTTACCAATTTTCACTTGACCAGGCTGGCAGAGCCAACTAGTCTAGGTAATTATAACCACAAGGGCGGCTACTCAAGATCCAAGTAGACCTACTACTACGAGATTGCCTTTTTGACCACTCTGCCGCCTAGTGATTACATGCTCTAGTCTAGCTCGCCATACCCTTTGAGCAGCTCTTAGTCCCTGTCAAAGATGCGAATAACGAACGCGCTAGTATAGTTCTCCGCTCTTTCGTCAGATGGCGCCACAATAGGATTTTTGTACATTTCCACGATACTCGCGAACATTATAACGCATAATGAGCTATATAAAGCAACAAAGTGTGCTTCTAATATATTAAATATAAAAAACAAGTCAATGTTGTGTATTTCTGATAGAATGAGTCAGTTTCTTTAAATATCAACTAAACTATAGCGAGATGAAAATACTACACCATATCTAAGGCGATATAAAAGCTATACATAGTCAGAACCTCTCACGGATCGGTATTCTGTCTGCAACGGATCACTCCTACTGGTCCTCGTATGCCACACACGGCTCTGCCAAACAGGGCTTTGAGCTTTGAGGCTTTGAGGCTTGATCCATGCTGCCCAACATGAGGTGTAATTAATTACGCTGATGTTGCGCAGCAGCGGCAGCATCTAACTCTCATCGGAGTTAGTCGGCCCCTCTTTAGGGGCCACACAATAAACAAAGAATATACTGAATCTGGGACCTGCTGGCGAAGCCCCCAATTGTGAGGTCATTATTGTCCACATTGGTAATATCAATTAAACTTTAGACAACACCCACCTTAAGTATCATTAACAGGCAATATCAATAAACTTAGCATCCTCCTGGTTACCACATTTAGCACCAATTTTACAACTCACAGTGGACACCCTTGAAGATAACACCAGCCCCACCCCACTTTTTATTGCCCTGCTGATTTCTCCAAAACATTATGTATCTTGTCCAGCTGTGAGCTCATTAGGCAAGCCCTTTGTCGGCCTCGCCAGCAGGTCCCGGATTCAGTATAGAAAGACTAAGGGGGCGTTCACAAACGACACTCCTTTTTCTACGGGGGGTAGGTCTTTAGGTTTAGTACTATCTGTGTCATTAGGCCATTTAAGTGACATGTGACATGGCCATTCTTAAAATCGACATGTGACATGGGGCTTAGTGACATGAATAAAAAATTCTCAATTACTGTAAAGTAGGCTACCCAACTCTTCCTTCAAATTCCGTCCTTGTGGGTAGTCAAATTTTAAAAAAATTCCTGGGGTCTATGGTCCCAAGAGTCCAATTGTATCAATTACGGTGCCCCTACATTTTCCCCTTAGTGACACTAGTGACATGACTTTTTCCTTAGTGTCATGTGACATGGTCATTTCTTAAAAATCGACATGCGACATGGGGACCCCCCATCTACTGTAAACATACTTTATTTCGCGCTGTACATATTTTCGCGATTTTCGCGGATTCCCCTTGTCTTGTTGCTATAACAACATAGATGAGGTTAAACAAAAAATAAGTGGTGTCCAAAAAAAGCACCCCCCATGACGTCCACGTTCAGACCCCCGCAAAGGGTTACATAACAATAAGTACAAAGACCCTCTTTTCATGACAATACACGTTCATCTCAAACCCCCAGCGCCCCTATAAATAGGGCTAAGTACCTTTCCCGACTCCCCTGCCACTGCTGCTGCTGCTGGAGGGGTACCGAGAACTTCGCCCTTTTAAAAAACTAAGTAAAAATATCCTTCTTCATGTCCAGTTACATACAATGTCAATCAATTTGACACTATAGCAGCATGTCTCCATATCTGTATGCTGCATAAATGCACAATACACGGTTTTGCACGCACTTAAACTAAGGCTAACATGGGTGACCTATATAGATATGGTACTCTCGTTTTCAGGGCTAGTAGAAATTAGGCGTCTAATATGGACGTTCCGGGTTTGAACCCTCACTAAGTTTTAGTCAAAACGTCTGGCCACGTCGCCTAAGGCAACGAAAGCGCGTCAGGGTGTTTATAGGGTTCGAACCCGTGAGCTGCTCCTTGGGGCCACAAAAAACGCTTCAGGCTTGGAATCCCATAGGAAAGAAATTTTGGGTTTTTGGACTTAATTTGGGGGTGATCCTGGGCTGATAGAAAAATAATTCTTGGACGAGCGGATAGCTCTGGATCTCTTTTTATCTAAAACAGCAAAAAATTGATTATGGTTCCCCCGCAATTCCTCCGACGAGGGGTAATCAGCCCCCCCTCTTGCCAATTAAGGCAGTGAATTTTGATAGCGCGTAATCGCTCGCAGCTATCGCGGACGGACCTCTTGGCTATGTCGGCATCTTAGTATGGTTCGTGTGACCTACTTAGAGGCTCACACGGTGGGGGTGTGTCCGGCGTTCGGCGCGCTGATTGGCTACTGGTGGGAGGTGCCGTGCTGTGTTAGGAACTTTGCATATTTGGGACGGGTGTTAAGCAAGAGCACGAGCAGAAGCGAGGACACCATTTGCACAATCCGGCCGTCGCGTTGGTAGCCCTACTACCCGTCGCGCATTCAACCGGAGGCTTAAGTGTGACAAATGACGATTCTTTGTCGACGCGACTACTAACATCAGCAGCATCAGCAGCATCAGCAGCATCAGCAGCAGCGGCACCAGCATCGGCAGCAGCTATAAGGTGAAAACATGTTCAGACACGGTCGGCGTGTGAGGCCTGTCCAGTCACGTCCGAGCAGGTTCGAACAAGTTCGAACGTGTCTGAACATGTTCCGGAGTGCAAGACGCGTGCACACACACACATACACACACACAGACACACACAGACACACACACACAGACACACACACAGACACACACAGACACACACACACAGACACACACACCCACACCCACACACCCACACACCCACACACCCACACACCCACACACCCACACACCCACACACCCACACCCAAACACACACCCACACATTTTCTGTATGAGAATTCAGACCGGAAGCTGCTCAGTGTATGGGACTAGGTTTTGTCATATGCCCTACGGACGCTACTCAAGGGGGAATAAGAGAGCTGTCTCACCATGGCATGGGCTGGCTGTAGTTTATGTTTCGGTACCTACAACCAAACAGCCAGTACCCACCCCAGGGCTTCATGTCGCACGCGGGAAAAGTATAAAGATTCGAACGGTGGCGCCAACTGTCGGAATAGCGGGTACACTACGTCAGTAGTTCTTTTGTTCTCCGCTGAGTGACTGGGCGAAATGTAGTCGGTAGCGCTATTTTCTGTGCGCTGTTCTGTTCATTTTCTACACTTAACGCTTAAATAGAACATGTGTTTGTACAAGCTAGCCGTTTTTATCAGTGCAAAAATTAAATAAGCATCGGATAGAACAATAAAAAATGAGAAAGTAATCCAGCACTTAGTATAACGCGTCAGTTTTATCATGAGACACCGAAAGTCTGGTTCTTTCGGGTGCATAAGACAGTCGGCCGAGAGCTCCAAACCAACCAAAACGTACCAGAGTGCGATCTATCTCAGAACGTACCCGACAGGGCAGGGGCCCTCTACACCCCGGCTCTGATGAGCAAGCGACATTGTTACAGAGTCCTATTCCTCTTTTGAGGTGGGACCAAATTTGAAAAAAAAGAATAAATTCAAAAAAAAAAAAGCCTTAAGATTGAAAGAGTTGTAGATGACAAATTTAATGAGGAAGTCGTATTCATTAGTTTACAAATAGCCAGTGTAAGTACGCCTATGTAAAGGAGAGAGACCTTGCTTATTTCTTATAGGGTTGTAAGATAGTCACATCATGATGCACATCATCATAAACGCATCATGATACATTTCAATCTTTTGGTCGTGTAGCAAGAGTCCTAACACTCAGTATACTCATCATGTAGTCCCGCTCAACCTAGAGCAAGAGTTCTCTCTCTTCTAGACGTTATTGCCCTAAGTAAGTCGCGTTTTTTTTCCTTGTGCAAACTCAGTTTGCCCAAAAACAAAACAAAAAAAATGTTGACATTGTAAGTAGACGAACCAGTAGACTCGCCTCTCTGCCCTCTAAAAGAGAGGGCAGAGAGCGAGTCTTACTCTTAAAAACCCCTCCCCCCCTCCCCCCTCCCCCCCTCCCCCCTATGCATCTTAAAGAGTGCCCCCCAGAGTGCTCCCCCCCCCCTAAAAAAAAAGAGCCACATTTTTAACATATTTTTTAGCAAGCTTTCAGCTTGCTTTTTCTTTTTAAAATTTATTTATCTATAAAAATCTCAAGTGACTTATTTGAAATTCACGCCAACATAGTAGTCACGTGACCCCCTTAAGTAGGTCACTTCCAGTCACGTGACCTATTTGAATTTCCCGCCAAAATGGTGGTCACGTGGCCATCTTAAGTAGGTCACTTCCGGTCACGTGACCTATTTGAATTTCCCGCCCAAAGGTCACGTGACCGGAAGTAGGTCACTTCCGGTCACGTGACCTATTTGAATTTCCCGCCAAAAGGGAGGCCTCTATTTGGCTGCTTTTGAATTTCCCGCCAAAAGGGAGGCCTCTGATTGGCTGCATATCGATTGAGTAATAAACAGTACTTAAGCATAGTCCCGTTCCGATACATACTATACTACTGGGGCAGTATCTACTAGTGACATACATCTGTGGTAGACCTGAGTTGATAATACCTGTGCTGCCACCTTCTGTGAAAGCTAAGAACTATATGGTTGTAGCGGGTTACACTTTGCACCTTTTGTGCTGGGGCAGTTTGGCTTCCTGTACCTGAATGACAAGACATGTTTTCAAGGTGACTCCAGTAAAGAACCTTTCAATCTTCACAGGACTTGCTAAGTATCCAACAACATCAGAGATGGTATCAATGGATGCTGGTATTTGTATTAGAAATATATTAGAAATAAAGTAGTAGAATGTATGATGTATAAATCATCTTACCACTATACTTGGCCACTGCTGTGTGTGAGTCGATGCTGTACCCGTTAGTGGCCGTACACGTGTAATTCCCGCTGTACAATACCTTGTAGTCTTCTACTAACCCAGCCAGGTCCAGGGTCAATGTACCCACAGTATTATCATCTTGCAATCTGGGGTCCTGGAAAAAGAACTGATTTTTATTATGTTAGCACCAGTGCAATGATCAATGTGTTATAGGTGATTTAGGTATCCATTTATGTTTTCCTCATTGATTTATAAACAGTTTATTCCATATCAAACCCAGGGGAATGTGAGGCAAAACCACCTAGCATTTGGACTTAAGTTTCCAAAAAACTTTCTGACACCTCTAGCCTATATCCACAATGTTAGGATCCATAGGTATTGTATGCAATACTATGTTTTACATGTATTGCAGTTTGTATGATACAGATTTTATTGCTTAGAATAATACCTACATCATAGTATGCGAGTGGTTGTCCATCTCGTTGCCATGTCACGGTAGGAGGAGTGCTGGGGTCTGAGGTGGCTCTGCACACAAACACAACCTGTGTCGTGTGGGGCTCTATTGTCTGGTTAACTGGCTTTTCTATCAACATTGTCTTCTCTGGAAGTCAATAGATCAGAATGAGAAAGCTGACATTTTGTCTGGAAGAAAGGCAGCCCTTAGCGGCAACATAGTGATGAACTTGTTAGGACAAAAAAGAAAGCAGTAAGTATTCTGAAAACATGCAACATGTCAACAGGCCCGACACTAGCTTTATTTCTTATTTTGGGGATTTTTTTTTTGTACTATACTTATATTCTCTAGAAATAACAATGTTTTTGGTCAGCAAGTAGACACATCTAATTAATTGTTTGATCTCAGGAATTGCTCCTTAAGAAGAATATTGACAACTATATGATATTCCATAATACTATGAAAATCAGTTTGGTAGGTCTGCCTATACTGACAATGAGATATTGTTGGCGGTGCTAGGAGAGGCACAGTATATAAGGCTTATTTGATGGCACCCTGACAGACATCAGCAAACTGACGGTCTATATGCCTACTAAACATCTGTTATAACTCACAATTGAGGTGGTATATTAATATTGATATTGTTCATACTCAGCACGTTCAGAGGGGCGTCTACGTAGAGTGTCTTGTATGTGTTGGAGGCCTTGCACTGTATGACCTTTATGTCCTCGTCTCGGTTTAGTTGGGCGATCACCAACTCCTTACCATTCTCGATAGTTGAAACCTTTGTACGGGCCCCAGGGAAGCCATCTAAATGAAGAATTATCACAGGTGTTTACTAGCATTCCCCCAATACAGATGTATTATTAGTTATCAGGCAGAACTCATGTTGTGTTGGGTTTCTGATGTCTATCATATTATTTACATAGATATCACTTCATGACATTTAATCACGATATACCTTGTACAATTTCCCCATTGATCATCCACTGTACAGTAGCCTGTGGGTTGGTGTCTTCTGTTGTCTGACACGTGAATAAAGCCGTCTCTCCTTCTGTTAATGTCTGCTTTGATGGACGCCCACCAGCTGTGAACTTGGGTATGGCTGGTGGGGAGAAGTACTTATCTATTATGTTCAGAATTAACTAATAAATGCTTGCCTATATACAATTTGATTGCATATACTTAGCAAGCATACTAACCCTTTCATCACTCTATTCTATAAGCCCGTCAGATTATCTCTATTTTATATATGCCCATCAGATTATCTCTATTCTTTTCTAATGTCTGTCAGATTTAGATTCTATGCCTGCTAGATTATTATTTCTGACTTGAGTTTAATTTTTACACCTTTTTCCTAATCGAAAGCTAATTTCAAACTTTATATTTTCAATGCATGGCTGTCAAGTTCATCCCTCACATCTGATTTTACACTCACCAGGGCTCTAAATATCCACATTCACAGCTTCCCAATAGCCTGGGCTCCACTAGGGCGACACAGGTACCTGCGAAACCGTGTTTACTTTTTTACATCTTGCTTCATTTCACCTCATTTCACTTCATTTCGCGGCAGTGTCGCCCTGATTGTCACCCTGTTCCTGGTGATAGGTTAGGGTGACACTGACGCGAAATGAAGCGAAATGAGGCGAAATGAAGCAAGATGTGAAAAGGTAAACATAGAAAAAGATCGCACCGTTTCGCAGGTACCTGTGTCGCCCTAGTGGAGCCCAGGCTATTGTCTGCTATCTTTTTCTGTGACCACTGGTGTGGTGATCGGCTCCTACCTGCGCATGCCCAGGATAGCTCTCCTGGGTGCACGTACCAATGTTCTGAGCACAATCTTAATATGAACTTAAGATCATAATAATCATCTAAACTTAATACTATCACCCAAAGATAGAGGGCGTCACCTGTAGTATATCATATTAACTGAGGAGGATGATATAAAAATGAATTCCTTACTGTGCATGTCCACCATGATCTTGGCCGTGTCAGACCCCGCCCTGTTGCTGCCCGTACACACATGTTCTCCGGCCGCCTCCTTGGTCATCTTCCTCAGTACTAACTGTGTCCCGGCCTCCTCTGGTGTTGCTAAGATCTTAGAAGGTCCTGACCAAGTAACGTCAACTTCAGGGCTGTAAAAATATCAATCAAAAAATGCTAAAGCTGATGAACACAGAACTATGATAGCTTTCCTCTTGCACCACATATGTGGAAAAATTAGATGTTCTACTGTCTGGACTATGAATTAAAAGCATCATATTGTGTAATGTGGGGATTATCCTATAACTGCAACTGAAGTATTGTAGGAAGGTCCTTTCCATGCAGATCAATTGAGATCAATTAATAATAGCAGTAATTGATATAAGAATGGCAACTTATGGCGTGTACAGCACTTTCTGCTGTAAGATTACAACTTACTGTGTCCTGTAAAGATAAGTCAAAAGTTTTCTGGTAGTTTTAGTTCTGTTTAATTACAGAAGTGAATTTTTGTAAATTTACAGCAAAATCAACTTGAACCAAAACTGTCCGCAATTTTGCTGTAAATTTACAATAGTTATTGTTAACAGTGTAATATACCCCGAAACATTTGTATACACACATCCCCTTCTTTTTCCTAACCACTGGATTAAACTGTACACAAACAATACAAGAAAAACATTGCTATATCACTTACTATCCACTAAATATACACTGTATCCTCATTTCTCTCCCCTCCAACACAGTGACCTTCAGTGTGGAAGTCTCAGGATACATACGAGATGGATGCCGTTCAATAGGTATCTGACCTACAAAAGATTACTCATAAGTTTACTCATAACAGGTCAGGGGGTAGAGGGTAGGAGAGGGGTCTAAGAGTGGTCACACTGCATCAAACACTCGATGTACCGTAAGTTCCTTTACGGGAAAGTGAGACTAGGGTGAGTGCTGGTCATGGACATACTTGTGCTGGGGTTGGGTGACATGTGCCCAGTACCTGGGTCACTGGGCGTCTTTCTTTCCGTCGTAGAAGTCCCAGTGAACAAAAAACGTTATACAACATTTTATAACGTTATATAACGTTATATAACGTTTCTCTAAGGCTCCTTACTACGGCATAACGTTATTTACATTTATAAAACGTTATTTTGACGTTATATAACGTTTTTTTGTTAGCTGGGGTAGCGACCAGTTGCACCAGTTAGCCAATACATACGGTCTTTAAACTTACTGGTGTGATTTCACAAAAATAAGATTTAATATTAATTGTACCTGACAGTGTTCAGTTTTGTGTGATTTTTCTAGCTTAAGATAAGATATACAAATTTTCATTGCACCATCTGGAGAGATTGACCGTTTAGACCATGCAAGGTATGCAATTTAAGAATATGCAATATGAAGGCACCATTTTCTCTAGAGAAAATAAGAACTCTGCAATCTAACCTGGGGGCCCACAGAATTCTAAGCCCATTGTCTATGATTGCTATTTTTATGTTTGTATGATTGTAAAAGAGAAAAACAGTAATAGTTATGCCTATGATTTTCTTCTCATGTATACATGAAAGGGTATCGCTACAAAAGTAGGTGCTGGAACCCTGTGGATGTCAGAGAAACTACATTGTACTATGTAGCTAGTGCTGCCTTCTCATGGCATATGTCAATAAGAGATGTATGGAATAATAGCACAACAGTTATTCAGATCTCCACCAGAATCTGTAGTGTAGTAATTATGATGCCTGCTTTGCAATCAGAGGATCAGGAGTTCTATCCCAGAAGGTGCCATTTTTTTTGGGGGGGGGGGTAAAATAAATTGGGGAAGGAATCTTGCATTATAGTCTAATTTTCACATAGAGAGTATTTAAGCAGCAACTTCCATTGCATGGGCTATGGGGCTAGATTACCTCACAAAGGAAGTACTTTTTCTTTAAATGGGCATTACACAACAT
Organism: Harmothoe impar; assembly: GCA_947462335.1. Lineage (NCBI taxonomy): Eukaryota > Metazoa > Annelida > Polychaeta > Phyllodocida > Polynoidae > Harmothoe > Harmothoe impar. The sequence continues at coordinate 68,501,050 of OX381718.1, read as the reverse complement.
GTAATTTTTTTCCATTTTCTATTTGATTATTCTGCCAACTAATCTAATCCAAAGTGATTCAAGATAACAATAGAAGAACATGGTCATCTGACCACAAAATGAAAATGCTCTTTTAGCTTAGTTAAGAACTAGCTTCCCATAGAATTGAGCACTGTACCATGCCATTTTCTTTACTTTTTCTAGTTCATAATGTGTTGAACTAATATTATACTAAGTTATATACAGAAATCAATAGAATATCTAGATCATCGAACAGGTAGTGATACCCTTTAAACGAGACATAATCAAATTGGTTCTTAATTCTGAGAAACTAGTGGCTGGACCCTGGTGGATGAAGTTTAGAAATTCACTAACTCCCTCTGGTGTGTGTTGGCTCAGGGATAATTTTTGAAAACATTTTAGTAAGTTTCCCCAAGAAAGCCTCCAACCCTCCACCCTAGGATTTAGAAGGAAGCACTCTACTGACTGAGCTAGCCAGGCAAGTGTCAGCATGGTCTATTGATGAGATAGTCAATGGTTCATGGCTATAGTTTAGAATGTTCCATTTGGATGATATATATATGTTGGCTATTCATTTCCCAAGTTATCATAGGAATTATACGGATAAAACACTCTGATATTTTGATATATTACAGTATGGGTATGTCCCCAACCTATGACTAACTCTTGTTAGGAGTCCATACACCATTCTTAACAAATGCCATGTCATTAGGACAGAACATCTCATTTTCAATGTAAAGATGCACATTCTGTGGAAGGCTGCAGTATCAATATGGCTTTCCAATCACTTCCATTTTTAGGTTGAGCATTGATTATATGTTACAAATGACCTGTAAGACGTCAAAAGGGGTTTACATACGATTTAGAGATACTTGGCATTAAACTTAACTTACTGGTATCAACAGCAACACGGGAGTAGCTGCCTCCTACGGCAGCATCCACAACATGGTTGAAAACCTCAACTTTGTAGAATCGTCCATTCTGCAGCGCATCGCTTTCTTGCAGGAAGGTGAAGTATAGGTGTCCTGTGGAAATGGTAATTGTATACTGAAAACCATTCATTGGGTTGTCTACTGAATGGCCAAACTTAAATTCCTAAGAACCTATGTCAGGAATATCATCTGGTCCAGTTTACAGTTTGTAAAATGTAAATTGTGTAATATAAATTGTCCAAGTCCCAAGCTAAAATAGTACATGAGAAGTTTCAAACTTAAGCTGATGACTCATCTACCACATGATAATATTGTCACTGACTTTTAGTATGGAGTTCTCCTGATGCCATTTTAGTCTGTTTAAAAGGATATTCAAACCCATAGCAAACGGTTGTATAAATGAAAATGTATTTTGGCAATCAATTAGATGTAGCACTTTCAAAAATATCTAAACATGATAACCAACCTTCAAGATCCTGCACTATCCTTCTGTTACGGATGAGGGGTTTAGGTGATGGATCGTCCACATCAGCGATTGTCTTCCACGTGTAACTTGGGTAAGGGGCACTATTAAACACTGTCTTCTTTATGACTAAGGGATTTCCTACGTAACTGGGATAATCAATAATCTTCTTATTGCCTAGGTAAGCTAAACCTGTATATAGAAACAATTGGTGTAAAGTAAGTGCATAAGTATAAAAATACATAGAGAATTCAGTGCATTTGTACACTCAGATAATTATATAATGCTTAAAGCTGGTCCGTCAGGGAATAAGTTCAGCATTTTCCAAACATAGACTAAAAGAACAGTTCCACCAGAGGGCAGCAGTGTTTGGACAGGGGACCATGAGTATTGTCCAGCTACAACATATTCACCCTATATTGTGCCTGTAAGAGCTGAGCTCCCAGCCCTTAAGGGCCCTCTTGTGAATAAAAACTGAACTATATCCAAAAGTGCTTTTTGAATTGTAAACGTGTATTTATTCATCAAATGATTTTCTAAATAACGTCAATATTCAAGGAACATGATGTAACAGTTATGATACAAATATTCACAAATGATACGGCATATTCCAGACCCATACTTAGGGTGTTTGTATTATACGGAATACAACAACATTATATAGTCAGTTTTATGATATCATGCACCTAGGTTGAGCACTATATTCAAATTACAGTTGAATTAATTGACACCGGTATACAGTCATTAGTGGAATTGCTTTTGGCCTCACTTCAACCATGACGGTCAAGCTTTAATGAGGGGGAGGGCTAAACAATCAGCTTCATAGACAAGACAATGTACTTTAGTATTCTTGCTTGAAAATGTCTATGTAAGAAGGTGTTATTACATACGCCAATCAAAAATATGGCACTTGCTACATAAACCTTTACATTACACACAACTCACCTGCTGCCCTGATATAGAACAGCTGTGACAGGGACTTGCCGTACTTGTTGGATGCCACACATTGGTACTCCCCCTCATCCTGACCAAACTTGTTGAAGTCAGAGATCTCTATCGTGCCCCACTGTAACCACCGGATGTTGGGTTTGTTAAGGTCCAGATCCTTCCCATTGTACAACCAGGTATACCTGAACAGAATATGATTTGTGTTTGTATGATCACCTAGATAACATCATATACCCAAACCATTTTGCAGTCACTGAAAATCATGAACTGGACGATGTCTAATTTTTATTTCAAAGTGCTGAGGTCTAATTATCTGATTAATTCTGTAATATTTTTAGAGTGCTTGCTATGATTTCACCCCTTGAATAAATATACTGTCAAATACCTATGCCTGAGTCCATGGAGCTCATTTGTAATGCCCTTACTAAATATGGATCATATATAATTAACATCCATCCCTGAATTATCGTACTGGAACAGGATTTGACTTAGAATTTCACATAGGCTTTTATATTACTCTTCCTGATCCCTTCGTGCGGACACGTATGTTTCAGCAGTTCAAATATTCACCAATAAGATAGTTATAAACTGCCACATGTATTGTGCTCTAAATACCTGTAGGCTGTAGGATTTCTATTTGTCTCTTTGAATTTGAACCGGCTTGGTCACTTCCTTTCTATAATAGTAGACATCTGACAAGATGAAATCTCAAATAATACATTGCAAGCATTGCTAGCATTTCTTTCTGGCGACTTACGAAGGTTCTGGTATTCCGGTAGCTTCACAGGGCAGCTCAAATGTCCCTAGCCGTTTTATAAACTCCTCAGGAATCTTGTCTGCGGGTGGCTCCTTCACACTCGGAGGTTCTCGGACTGGTGAGAGGAGATAAGTGTAAATAATAGTGTGACTTGTTTATGCAACAAAAACACAAATGTGAGAGAGCAGAACGGTGTATCACATTATCGTAGAGAATTTATAGTTGGAAACAAGTGTATAGCTAGTTCTCACAGCCTTGTATTCAAACATGGCGAACTGTGTCCTATTCCAATGACAAACTGTGTCCTATCCTAAAAGCAAACTGTTCACCGATCAGACGTGATGGGATGTGGTACGTACTGTCTTGTCCCGTACATACAGTAGCGAGTAGAGGCATTAGCAGGAAGACCGACAGATCCATGCTTGTGGGATATCTTCACCTAGAAATATACATTGATTGACAGCTCTCACGGTTTAGTTTTATACACAGCGTCATGCCGATTTGGTAGGGCATTGGCCTTAAGTGATAAGACTACGACAGGCTTTTTATTTTTATTTTATTGTATTAACTCAAAGAACCATGTTCTCTTACCTAAGTGCAATTGTATGCCTTGTCTTATCACTACAAGGCTGTGTCTAATGAGATCGATACAAGTTGATAGTCTTTGACCGGGTGACCTCTTTGACTGGCAAGTGTCAAAACGGTTGAAATGAGGGCTATGTACACAGAAATGCGGGGGAAAAGTTTATGGATACTTTTTTTTAGATAGAATACACATTCCACCTCATGCCTTTCTTCCTGGTTCAGGTGCCTACTCGATAGTGGGTATCAATCACTGATTATAATGAGAGCTATCTTAAAGTCTTGTGTAAAGGCCGCGTCTAGTACACAAGTCAGATCGTCAGTGTGGCTCATAGGCAACCACTGAATATAAGCAGTGCTCTAAACATCAGGGGGGAGATCAAGTGTTCCAATTCATTGGACAGGGTAAGCCACTGTGGTCACTACACTGAATACCTGTGCCTCCTGTGCATGGACCCCTGTACTTTCCTTGCTCCCCACAGTGTTGTAGGTATGCAGGCCATGTGCTTTAAGGACCGCAGCAATGTTGACACAAAGCAGAGTGGGGACTTTGCTAAAAGTGGCTCCATTTCCAGTTTAATGCATAATCGTGTATTTTGGATCCCAGCAATATTACTTATTATGCATAATCATGAGATAATGGCCTTTCAATGCATCCAAATGCATGCATTTTTACCAGAATATGATGCTGGAGGGGGGACATTGAGTTGACTACCCTGTTTCTGTAAACAGAAACAGGGCAGCCCCATGCCATAAAGCACTGCCGCTCCTAAGGATAAGGTAGACCTAACCTAGACACACTAGTCTAGTGAATTAAGGGAAATATACTTTATTTCTGGATAAAAGTACCAAAGTTGGTTTATAGGTAGATAAATATATGTTATTGAACATTTTTCCTTGCTCCAAGCAAAAAGTGTCCTGCAACACTATTTTTGGGTCATTTTCCTGGAAAAATGTGAAAGATGGCAATAATAATTTTATAAGTTAATCTTTTGCAGATTTCTAGCATTGAGACCTAATAATATTGCCATAATAGACATTAATTGTCATAAATATGAAAGAATCAGCCCCCAAAAAGTGCAATATGGGTGCAAAATTAAAGCTGAAATGCAAAACTAATTGTGGCTTGATGCTTTCATTTTAATTACTTTCACAAGCTGTCAATAGTACTTTTTTAACCGCTCATATATTTTAAGGGTAATTCTATGTGTTTTCATGTATGTTACACCCTGTTAGGTTACAAAATTGGTAGTAGTAGGATTATCTAGGGGAGATTAGTGATCAATCTATATGGAATGGGTATTGCAGCAGAACACCGCAAACGAAGGGCTGCAGCCACCACAAGTGAACTGCAGTTGTCACACTGGGGGGTTTGGGGGCATGCCCCCTCAAGACAATTTTGAATTTATAGCCTTCAAATAGTCCATTCTTATGAATTTTGCATACACTTTATGAAAGGTCTGATCTACATCTAGCCTCTATCATTTGGTTTGGGATTTTTTTGGAGGGAGAGATCCTTTGGAAAAATACTTTTGTCACCTGAAGGCATGCCCCCCACCTTTAACATATATTTGAACATTAAGAAGGAGGGAGTGGCATTGAGGGGAAAGAAGGGGTGCGGTTGGAGAGCTTAACTGAACTTGTGGACCTTTTATTAAAAATTTAAGGTCACATATAAAGTTGCAAGCAGGGTACAGCGAGCTTGGTACCCACAGGCTATTTTCGAGATCTAGAGGCAAAAGGGTTCTTTCCGGTGGGTTCTGAGAGCTGTATAGATTCATTTGCAGCCAGCAGTCAGGGGTTGTTCTGGTTGATTTTTCTTTCAAAAAGGAAGACTGTGAATCCACACTCTTTTGTTTTGCATCCTATTTCCTGAATGTCCTTTTTTTCTAATGCTTCCCTTTCCCTCCAACTGCTTCCCTCTCCCTAGGCTTGAGTACACAGAGGTCGTAGAGGGAGGAGAGGCCACAGGGGTAGGCCAGGGCATGGGAGGGGATCTGGAGGGGAGGAGAGTGGACATGGAATGGAAGGTGAGGTTGAGGGATATTGGAGGTGTATGGTAGGGGAGGGACCACGTCCCCCCTCCATCTTCAAGAAATCCCTCAGCCCGCAGCATGCCCCCCTCCCAAACCTGAGAAGAGGAATGGGGGAGGGGGGGTGGCAGAAGGCGTGACAATGCCCCTGCTCTCCGGGGAATTTGGAAATAACCTGGTACAGGATCTATATAAAATATAGCAAATTCTTCTGCACGTTTTGTCAAAATCAGTTCTCAAACATGAGTTAAAATGAATAACTGAAAACAGTTAATAAGCTTTAAATGCATTATGTCCCACAATAAATAGAGAACACTTGCACCAACGATTATTTAGAAGAGAATATTCTACATTAAAAGTACCCTAGTGCATTTTGTGGCCTATTTTTCACTCTTTTGCTATCACTGTGCCCCCTAGTGGACAAAACTAGAACTACCAGTCACATTTTCCCCCACCTGCTCAGAAATATATGAATCCCCCCCTCCAGGAAGATACTATCTACTCCCCTGAAATACTTTTCTTAAATTAAGAGCTAGTTTTCCAATCTTTCTTTTCATTTCCTTCTCTCCTTTTCCTCCATCTTTCCTCTCCTCTCTCTTTTTTTGTGTTGGCGCTGGGGGCAATCCTGTTGCATCCCCCCTGCTTCCCCCTGAATCAGCCTTTTTTCAAATCAAAAGAAACAGCTAAATAAACCTGAAAAATTCTGGTTTCATGTGATCTGACAGTCATCTTTATGAAGGGCAGCCATCTTGAATTTTTAATGCATGATTTAGATTTGGATATTAACCTACATTTATAGTTACCAGTTAAGCATCTTGTATGGTTTCAGCCCTAAATATTTCTATAAAAGTTCTACAAATTAAGATTTCCTGTTTATTTCAATGATTTTGGTGATCACATTTCAAAATGGCTGAAAAACGGTGATAGCATGGAAATTTCTTTTGGAGCAAGGAAAAAAGTGAAAGTTCTTGGTTCAAACCATGTGTAAAAAACTTTTGGCACTTTTATCCAGTAATAAAGTATAATGCCAATTCGTTCCCTTAATTCACTAGACTACACCTGCAGGAGATCAATAAGGCATTGTTCAGCTTATACAACTTTACCTACCTTTCTTCTCACGCAGTTTGCTCCCTCTAGTCTTTAGCAACGCTGAAGATGGCTCCTTTGAAAGGTCTTGGAAGGTAAACCTTGACGGTGTTACTGAAAGCCTATATCAGATGATAATACTTAGTACTAAGTTATATTGTGTTTTTACTGGCTTATTTTCTTCCTGGCGATACAAACACTTGTAAGATAGGCCTACTGGAAGTGGGTGCAGATAATGTATTCTTGTTTTGTCGTTTTATTTTGCTTCATGCATTACAAGTGCATATTGACTTTTACCCCCACCCACCCTATTTAAGGCCATGTACCGGTCCCCGCTCCACTCTGGTTGGTAGCCTTTAATGTGTGAGTACTAAGAGGGTTGTAAATTGTAAAAATTGTAAATTGTAAAAAAGAAATACCGCTCCCTTAGCCGAAATAAAAAGGATTCCGTTGAACTGCCTATTTTTCATACAGTAAATTGAACTAAAGTGTGACTTCTTTTATGCGAAAAAACCCACAGTAAAGAGTTAAAATTTCTTTATGTTTTTAGAGGTTCGTCAAATACTGGGTTCAAGGCGGAGGGGTAGGCGAGGAGGGGGGTGAAGTGACAAAATGCCAATTCTCGAGTTTGAGTGTGCACATTTATTGGCAAATATTAATCACATGAAATGTCTAATGAAAGAAAGAAATACCAGAATTTATTATTACCACATAGGAGTCACCAATATGCTGTATCAGTCTATATCAGCGCTGGGTAAATCGGCCACACGTTCACTGGTTTTATGGCAACAATATATGAACTTGTCCGTGCCAGTCTGCCCTAAATTTGGAGTCGCTATTTGAGATTGAGTTTCTATTTATTCAGGACAAGATTCAGGATTCAGAAACAGAGTTGCCCTTTTCAATGATCATCAAATACACATACATAAAATTCGATCTCATCTTTTGAGCTTTATCATAATGATACATGCAACCGTATTATTGTCAGCAATATATCATTTATTCAATACCTTCAGAATTACACTCAAATCAAATTAACCCTAAGGCAATCACTAAGAAACAAACTACTCGTATCTCTTATCTCTCTCTAAGCTCTACAATTATATCGGGTCTCTAGTACTCGGTTCGTTGGTTTCATGGTTGATATTGTATTTTTTAACGTTTTATTAGGTTTATTAAATATAAATGCATCAAGATAAAAAAAAAAGCATCTTAACCTACACGGGCGCATTGCCTTACTTCCGTCAGGACCTCTGTCTTTGCTTCTTCTTTATCATGAAACAAAATGCCCAGGTATGACAAAGCATTGTAAATAACATTCTGCTCGATTATTACGATTGCGTAGGGGTTGTGAAAGCAGAAGACGAACACAGGTTCCAATTCGGTTTGAATGAAACAGGTCTTTTATTTCAGGTATAATCCGGATTGGTACACTACTCTGTGGAGTATATGATCATGGCCTCATTCAGGTGCAAATAATATGGATATGGATTCAGACACAGAAGGCAACAAGAGAGCCGTAATGGAGCTAAGCTTTCTTAGATTGATGCAGAGATCTGCCCAGCATAAGCTGGTTCAGTGTAGGTGGTAGGGGCCTGTAGGGAGCCCCCTGGCACGGAGTTTTCATGGAAGGCTATGCACCGGGTCTGAGCTTGTCCTGGGACGAACTCCATTAAGTGGCCTTTCATACCTTGGTCGTGGACCGCGCCACCGGAAGTCCGGCGGAGGAGTGTAGAGGTGGCATAGCAGGTGTTGACACCTGCCATGTATGGCGCGAAACTCTACCGGGTAACGCGGCGCCCCGGGTGCTGCCATCTAGGAGCAGCCATGCAGAACACCCGGGGTACACCTGTATATTGATGCCCCTACAATTGCATGCTGTTAATTACAATATGCATGCGATTCAGTATAAGTCTGATGAGATAGAAAATAAATAAAAATGAGATAAAAAATAAATAAAAATGATATGAAAAAATAAATGAGACATCAAAGATGAATTATTTACATTCATGAAACATTTAGGGTAGTTTTTCTTAATTGAAATTTTGAAGGTATTAAGGTCTTCTATTGTAGTGTACTCCGGCCTAAGCTGGTTCCAATGCTGAATCTCCCTATACAGAGCACTTCTAATTACTATGGGTTTTAATGACCTTGGCAAAAGAAGACGCTTACCCTGACCCCTCCACGTGGGTAGGTTTCTATTGTCAATATACTTAGCGACAGACGTTAGAGTGTGAGCATAAAATAGTAAATGAATGTCTCTTCTTACATACAACATCATACATTGAAAGAAGCAGCTTCCTCATGTATAGATCCAGGAGGTTGTTGTCTAAACTGTATATGGCCGTAGCTCACCAGATTGATACAAGTTGAAAGTCTATGACTGCGTGCAATCTATGACCGGGTGCAATTTATGACTGACAAGCATGAATTTGACATTTTTATCAAATTAATCTAAAATAGTAATAGTATCATAAAGTTTTTTCTATGGCCATTTCTACCGTAAAACCTCGCGTATAAGCCTAACTCGTGTATAAGCCGCACCACCAGTTAAGGCCGATCCTATAAGCTGCACTGGCGATCTGAATGTGCCGATTTTAGTACTGTATCATAGTGGCAAAAACTCGCGTATAAGCCGCACCCCGGCCCTGGGCCGATCCTATAAGCCGCACCGCCGATCTGATTGGCGTACCAGCCGCGGCTTATACGCGAGGTTTTACAGTATGTACATCTGCCCTCAATAAGCCGTTTTCTGTCATGCCAGTTATAGATTACACCCAGTGATAGATTGTACCTGGTCATATATTGCACCCAGTCATAGATTGCATCCAGTCATAGACCTTCAACTTGTATCTATTTATGAGACACAGCCATACACATATGCAGAAGAAATAGCTAGCTCAGATATCGAGATAGTTATTGACCAACCCAGTAAAACATCTCAACTATGAGACTTTAGCCAATAAATCCTTTTTTTTTAATGCACCTAATGAGTCTATCAATAATTGTTATTGCTATTAGATAAATGCAGATCATGGTAGAAGAAGAAGAAGAAAAACCTGTTCACAAAAACATCTTTAATACAATCAAACAGTAAACAACAAAATAAAAGAGAAAACACATTCGAATTCACCACTCTCATATTACTGGAGGAATTTCTAATTTCTACCACTCAATGTAGTCACAGAAGAATGGAATTAGTATTTGATGTTCAAATGAGATATTTCTGACAGTGTGTCAAGAGTGTTCTGCTCACATTTTGTCTCCAAAAGAAGGAAGGGGTACTGTTGGTGACCAGGTTCATGGTAACACAAGTCCCTCATATACTATGGTGTAGTAGATGAACAGCCAACCTATTTTGTATCAGAACAGGTCCGACTGAACGGCTAGCCTATAATTAGTTTTTGTTCACCTTATTGTTCTGAGATTGGTATACATGAGTATATAATTCCACATTTCACACAAGCGAATATATACATAACAACCATAGGTATATTAGGATATTTACATTAATTTAGATGATATAGATTAGCTTGTATGCACTACCACAGCTCATACATGTATTACAACTTTTAATATCACAGTACTATTTCATTATAGTATGGAGCAAATGGTTGAAATAAACCTTTATTGTATCTGCCAATGGAAACACACTTTAGCTTTGGATTGATTCAGAAGAAGAAATCAGCGCTTAAAGTTACATCAGCCAAATGATATGATGAAAATATCTAAATGTTTGATGCAATGTGGCCTGTGGGACATAAGGTTAACCAATACAAAATGTGGCTATCACTATGTACGGTACAGATATAAAATAACAGCACAACAATGTAAATGGTTAGAAGAAGGCGTTATACAACTGGTTTGGGTATTGGTCACTAGGGGGCACCACCTCTCCTCACCTCACCTGTGCCCAGGTATAACTAGGTCACAGCTGATCTCCCTATACAGCAAGTAGGCAGGGCAGTCAGGCAGCTGGCTTCATTTATGAGACATACAATTTGTATTACCTGTAATGATTCACTTGTCCTCTAGCTACAAATGCAATAAAAAGCTATAGAAGGCTTAAAAATTTGCTTAAAAAGCTGTCAATATTCTTGGATTTTCATGTATTTCCATGTAGATTTTCTGTACTTCTTTGGATAAATAATTCGCTATATATTAACACTTGTGGCGTGTGTCAGAGTGTGCCATGACGTAACATCACACTAAGTGCGATATCCTAAAACACACAAGTATGATAAATACCCTAACATTACCACCAGAATGGCACTAATGTCCAGGGTAGTCCCATGGCCTTCAGTCTCGATGCATTCCTTCTAATGGACTTCACCTTTGTTCTCACATGTACACACCCATGGTCCTATATCTGTGTCAACCTCAGATATCTAAACAACAACACAGCAAGAGGTCTTTTTTAGGACCTCCTGCTCTCTCATGGCTTCATCATATGTTGGAGGGGATTCCAGGTCAGGGTTCCCGGTCGGAGGCAGGACACCTTTACTGTGTTCACCCTCGTTCCCCATGGAGGAAGACATGCCAGGTTCCTGTTGGTAAGTACTGACTGGGGACTGAGTGGAAGGGTGTTGGAAGGGGCTGGCTAGGGCTGGGGGTTCACAGCATGTCTGATTAGATATGCCGCCCAGTGCAGACAAGCCTGAATATATCATCAACTTGAAGATACCTTTCTCTACAGGTCCTCGAAGGTATGCAACCAGTTTATCTTGGTTAGATTTATCCTTGAATGTGGATACATCCACTGGCCGTATGTCAATCTCCCCTTCCTCCCCCATCGTGTCAGGGATGAGGGTGGACAGGAGATCTCCAGTCACACTGAACATCAGAACTCGGTAATTGTCACAGTCAGCAACAATGATCCTGTCCCAGGCGTCTGTACAGATCCCACAAGGTTTAAACTGTTGTATGCCAGCACCAACTTTACGGTAAACTTCCCATCAGTACCAAACACCTTCAGACAATCATCCCAAAGGTCACTTACAATGAGGAGGTTATCTGAGGTGCTACATATGTATGCTGGGTTTTTGAAAGTGTTGTCCCCTGACAGAGTGATTTGTCTCAGCATCCTCCTGTCCTTGTATACATAGACACACTTATTGTCCTCGTCACAGAACACTGTGTGCTGGTCGGGGGTGATGGTTACTTCACGTACAAAGCTGTTACTCAAGGTACCACATGGGACAGCCTGAGAATGGTGGTGGTTGTGTCCGTTACTGCACATTTCATGCAGCAGGTACGGAGCAGACCTCTCACCCTGACAGCTCACACTGAAGCCTATGGGTGTATACCGACGCTTCTCACTGCAGTGACTGCAGTCATATTCTACACTTTCATCCAATTTGGCAATAACCATGCTGCCATCTGCAGTAATTGTAGCTCCATAGAACTCTTCACCATAATTATTTTTGATGATTTTAGTCTCACGTTTGCCATCCCAGTTTCCTATATGGTTCTCTTGTACAAGGATAACGCTGTTACCAGTACCAGTGGCAATGCCATAAACTCTGTCTTTGATGGGAATTGTTTGTACTAGTTTCAACATATTTATGCTTTTGTTCCTTCTTTGCACTTGTCTTGTACAATCCTAAAACAAAATCACAGATATTTTAGATATTTCTGAATGATAATGCTGTATATATATATAGACAAAAGAAATATACCAATTAAGCTTATGACCAAATAATCCTAGCTTTTGATAAAGGGCTACAGTATCAATGATATTGACATTGTATTAAAACAAAATGACATTCACCATCAAAGGCTACAAACCACCTGTATGAACACACTCACAAACAATAATACCTTCATCTATTTACGATATATCAATGCCCAGACTAAGGACCACATATTGGCATAAACTGTCTTGAACATTGTATAAATTGTGAGATATGTTACCGTCTTTTTTGCAGTTGATGTATAAGATATACAACGCCTGAGGAATAGGTAGGAAACGTCACAAAGTTCAACAAGTTCCCCCCCTTTTTTTGATGTGATAAATCGCCATGAATTCAACTTGTCTGTTTTTCTGTGGATATCTTATTATTTACGTTGTATAAGATTATCATTCACTCATAAGCTCACAAACGTTCAAGTATATAACGGTCCCTACCTGCAGGTTTACCTCCACGCTCAGACTGAGGTGTCCACGTCTAGCCGCGTGTTTTGAATTCAACTGTGTTAGGCGTTGTCGCGTCCTTAGCGACCACTACCCACCTGCCCTCAGGTGAGCATACTGGGTACTACCACGACCCCTGCGCCAGCGCGTCCTACATAAGGGGGCGTGGTCACCTTTACTATACAATATACCTATATAACCGCCAGGGCTCTTATATATACAATATCAACCCTCAGTCTGAGGCGTCCACATCCAGCCGTGTGTGAGGTCCTGTGTTGTTTTAAAGCAGAGGTTAACAGGTGGAAGACTGGACCAGACATACAGCCTGACCCGTATTTCCAGGCAGCCTGGCCTGGTTTAGCAGGCCGGACAGGCAGGGTGTTATGTCAGGTTGGCACACTCTCCCAGCATATCAGCCTGGTATAGCAGGCTGGGGCTCAGGCTTTCACACCTTCTCCCAGCAGATACAGCTGCTATACCCTGCTCTGTATGTGCCAAACCAAACAAACTATGGATTTAATCTGGCAATTACTCATAAATGCAACCAACCATGCACTTAATGCATCCATAAGGTGGTAGGTAACATATTGATTTATATACTTAAGGGGGCTTTATTTTTCGCAAATATCATATAAAAATCGCAAATATGATTATATAAAAGCTATGCTAAAGAGCTATGCTAATGACCCTGTATACCAGGCTGAGCGACCTGTAAAAGCGGGCTGGGTGTGTTATGCAGGCTGTACTGTAAGTTCAGGCAGTCTTCCACCTGGTTAAAGCCTTCAGCCACTATGTGTATGGGCAGAGTCGGCTCCAAATGTGTACAAGTATATAACGGTTCTTACCTGCAGGTGTACATCAACCCTCAGACTGAGATGTCCACATCCAGCTGTGTCTCAGGTTCTGTGTTGTTTTGAAGCAGACCTGTGAGCCACTATGTGTATGGGCAGTGTTGGCTCCAGTTTACAATTCTTGCTTGGGGGAGGGGGGGGGCACTCTCACATTTATGGATACCATATGCCTACATCACCCTGAATTAGACCCCTTTTAGTGTGATCCAACAAAACGTTTCCTTAATTGCCCAAAAGCAACTCCCTTTGTGCAGGACACTCTAAGGGAGTGTTCATAAAATTAATTACAGGGAGGTGGTGAAATTTTGCGCAACATATCTTTCTATCCCAAAACGGACCCCTATTGGGCAGACCCCCTGTTGAGACCCAAAAAGGCCCCTGTTCCGTGGTTTTTGTGTGCGGACATAGCTACTACAGATGATATAGTGAGTGCCCCCCCCCCGTATTACTTGATAATCGTGTCTTGTCTCAGAATGCTTTAGAGTTTTGGCCACTGAGCATGACTGATATATAGCCTGGTGGTGTACACAGTCAGATTGTAAATACAACAGGAAATACCATCTGAATAATGTTGTGTTCTGTCAGACCAATATTGGAGTTATCATGTTGCACTGATTGGAATTAAGAATTGAACCACCCCCTACGCCAACAAAGGGGTGTGTTTCAGGCAACCTGACCCTGGTTACAAATGGTGGCCAACTCTAGACAGAAATCTTGTTTTGGGGGTTTAAGAGAAAATATTTATATCAGATTCTGAAAGTCAAACCTGCCATCCACACATCAACAGTGTGACTATATACATGGTTGTCTAGAATTTTGGCCATGTTGATTTTTAGCCAAAGTGTCGTGTCACCATGTCAAATTTTATCTAGTGCATTATGCTCTATTTATCTGTCTCCATCGATTTTTAAAACTGCTGTGTCACCTGTGTCAGATTTTGATACTACTGTGTTGCCGTGTCAATTGTGTAGAATATCAACCCATGTATAATCACAACAGTGCACAATTTGGCAACATAAACCGAAACTTGACTTATGGCTACTCTAAGCTGAAGTTAGATTTTGTCCTGACCTACACACCCTAATTCTCAGACCATGTTGCCTGAAACACAGTTCTTTGTTGGCCTGAGGGAGATGAGTGATGACATGTTGTCTCGTTACATACCGTATTTCCCCGTTTATAAGCCGGGTCTCAAATATAAGCCTGCCCCGTTTATAAGCCGGGTCAATAACCCATTTGAAATCATTATAAGCCGGGGCCCGAATATAAGCCTGGTCAATAAAGGAAACTCCAATACAATTTCTTCAGAGGGGCATAATTTCACTTCTAATTGGAGTATTTTCACATTTCTTTTATGTACATGATGCTAACGTACCACCCTTTAAGCTGGGTATAATTTAGAGAAAGAAAACATTTGAAATTGCCATGATGGTCTTAAAAATGTCCCAGAAAAATGTGTAAAGATGATGAATACATCTGAGAATTTTAGACAGACTGATAGAGTAGCTCTTTAAATCTAAAAATTAGAGTGGATGAAAATGATATAAGCCTGCCTCGAATATAAGCCTGCCCCGTTTATAAGCCGGGTCAATACCCCATTTGAAATCATTAGAAGCCCAGGCTTATAAACGGGGAAATACGGTAAAGGGTACAGACCACTGAATGCCTGCACGGACACACTGCTGTATAGAGTTAGGATATAAGACAAGGGACAAACTGAAAATAGTGCCTTGACGAAAAGCTTATACTGTATAGTCTTAAAAGGTATCTCTCCTACCGTAAAACCTCGCATAAGCCTAACTCGCGTATAAGCCGCACCCCGAGTTTGGGCCGATGCTATAAGCCGCAGAGGCCTTCTGAGTGCCCCCTGGTACAAACTCGCGTACTAGCCGCACCACAAACTTTGGTCTATAAAGAATAAGAAGGGTGGGGCCTGGGGAGGGGTTAGCGGCATGTCCTTGATGGAGTTATAACAATGCTGCCCAGGAAAGCTCTCATACCTTATTACCACCCCCCCCCCCTAAACCTCCCCTATACCGCCACAAACAACTCGCGTATAAGCCGCACCCGGACTTTGGGCCAATCCTATAAGCCGCACTGGCGATCTGACTCGCGTACTAGGTTTTACGGTAATATATTAAGGTAAATAGTCTTAATGAATGAATGGGTAGAGTTATAGTTGTGTTATCAATTTAACAAAGAAAAAGGGGGTTCGGAGGCTCGACATATAGTAAATATTCCTATCTCGAGAATTAAGGCTACACGGTATAAGCTTTTTAAGACTATGCTGTATACGCTTTTGTCAAGGCGCCCTTTCAGTTAGTACCAGGGTGTTTTAATGGGATATAAGACATTGCCAAACACCACCTGGGGCTTGGCCACTGTATAACAGAAGTCAAGTTAGTGGTGGTCCACACTGTCTATACTGAGGCAAGATAGACTTTGCTAAAATGTATTACCATAAAACCTCGCATATTAGCCTAACTCGCGTTTAAGCCGCACCTAGAGTATGGGCCGATTCTATAAGCCGCACCAGCGATCTGATTATGGGGACTTTTTGTACTGTATTATAATAGCAGAAACTCGCGTATAAGCTGCACCCTGACCATGGGTCGATCCTATAAGCCGCACCGCCAATCTGATTCGCGTACTAGCCGTGGCCTCTACGCGAGGTTTTACAGTATTAACAGATTGCAGAAATCATAAGTTGTCATTTGTCTGCTGCCTCAGAGAGGAAATGATTCCCTAATATAATCTCAATCTTAAAAACTTTGCAAATATTTACATTTTTTGAAAATCAGTTGATGTAACTCAAGATGTAAACTAAGATAATTATAACTCCCAGAGAAATACAACACTTTTATTTCTTTGTGAAATCACATCAGTGCACATATATATATTTTATTTAACAAATATTAGCAGTATAGTATGTATCGGAACGGGACTATAGTTAAGTACTGTTTATTACTCAATCGACATGCAGCCAATCAGAGGCCTCCATTTGGTCACGTGACCGGAAGTGACCTACTTAGGGGATTAGTGGTGACGTCACGTGACCTAGTTAGCCAATCAGAGGCCGCCATTGGGTCACGTGACCGGAAGTGACCTACTTAGGGGATTAGCGGTGCATTCTGGGTAACCCTGCAGCCAATCAGAGGCCTCCATTGGGTGACCGGAAGTGACCTACTTAGGGGATGGTGCATTCTGGGTAACCTACTGACCTACTTAGGGGACCGGAAGTGACGTCACATGACCTAATGGCCAACCGGAAGTGACCTCATTGAGGATCACGTGACCGGAAGTGACCTGATTGATCACGTGACCGGAAGAAGAAGAAGAAGAAGAAGAAGAAGAAGAAGAAGTGACGTCACGCGACTTAATGAAGAGATGAGCGTCTTTAAGGGGTCACGGGCTTTAAAATGTGATATCTTTTTTTTTTGGAGGAGGAGGCGAGTCTCTTATTTTTTTTTGGTAAACTAATAAAAAACACCACGATATAAGTTTTTTTTTCATTTTTTATTGTTTTACGAGCGACTGGAAGTGACTTATTGAACTAGTTAGAAGCGTTCTTTAGAGTGTATAAGGGGGAAGGAGGGGAAGGAGGGGAGGGGAGGGGGGGAGGGGGGCCCTTTTAACATGCATGGGGAGGGGGGCGCTTTTAGGATGCATGGGGCTAGTGGGGGAGGGGGGGAGGGGGGGGGGGGAGGGGGGCACTCTAGGGGGGGGGCACTCTAAGAGGCGCGTTTGTCTCTTTTAAGAAAGAAAAAGATTTTCAATCGAGAGACACGCTTCTTCCTCTCGAGAGGAAGAAGCGTGTCTCTTCGTGTGTTTTTTTTGTTTATCACGTGCTGCGATGAGGTGATCAGCTGCGACTGGAGGAAGTGACACTTTAAGAGATCGCGCGTCTTAATTGTTATGATATATATATATTTTTTTTTTTTTTTTTTTTACTTACTAATAAAGAAGACGTATGAAAATAAAACACAACAATTCACATGTCCGTCGTTCTCGTTGTTTCTTGCTTGATAAAGTCAAGTAATATCGCGATGCCAAGGCCAAACTTTCCCATGTCCTCAGTCAACACTCGAAGGAGTTCAAAAGGCGTACCGCCGGCGCCGTCAGCTTCATCTTGCCACATTTTCAACACTCGGAAGGCCCACTCAGCGGGACTTCCTCCGTATTCGCATTCTTCAGCGATCTTATCTAACCTCTCAGGCGACAATTTTAAATGGTCCCCCACCTCTTTCCACCTGCTACCCAGACGTCTGCCGAGGGTGCCCAAGTGCTTATGCATCGCGCGCGAGTCGGGGTTTTCGAAATCCAACCCCTGTCTGTGGAGAAGGGCCATCCACTGAGCCAACAGTTCCATGCGTCTAATGCGGGTGAAGACGCGACCGAGCTCGCCCCATCTATGACGATGCGGGGTTTCACCCCACCACACTCGGAACATCGCCGTACACAGCTCCTCCGGTGTCTTGACACTGCGCTCTACTAGAGCATCCATACGGGCGGCGCTGACTTTTAAGCTACTGCCCAACTCTCTCCAACAGCCGCTCAACTCTTTACCTAGTTGACGAAGCAAGGCGTCGCTATAGGCTAACCGCCGCTGTCCTACCTGTCGGGTCTCCCCATCATCGGTCTGCTGCCTCGCGCCGCGTCTCACGTCGTCAAGCCGCATTAACTTTTTTTCAGGCGCACCGGGTGGTGAAGGCGAGCTTGAAAGTGGAATAGCTTGAACCATCTCGTCTCGTCTTGGCGGCGGCGGCAGCGGCGGCGGCGGCGGCGGCGGCGGCGGTGGCGGCGGTGGTGGTGGTGGCGGTGGTGGTGGTAGTAGCCGTTACTGGGGTCAGAGGCGATATGTTTTTTTTCCAACAGAAATGAGAGCTTTTTATACAGAGGGAGTTTAATCCCATTTCCAACAGCGCTCCAGCTGTCTAGCGCCCTGTCCGCATGACGCTTTTTCAGCCGCTCCGCTCCTTAAGAGCTTAGATGACGAGGGGGTGTGGCATCGCTATCCGTGGAGACCAGCTGAAAACGGTGTTTTTTCCTCACTCATAGCCTTAATACCTCCTACCCCCTACCCGAGGACGTCTCCCTCCCTCTGACATTCATTGTAACAAACGTCAGAGGTCAGGTGAAAATCGGATTTTTTTTTCATGCACAGCCTTAGGCAGCTGTCACCCCTCCCTATTGAACTAGCCGGCCGCCCGCCCGCCTGGCCGGCCCGGTCTACTCACCACGGCAGGAGGTGGCGATTTTTGTCTTACACTTAAGTCGCTCACCACATGCACACGCCTCTACTCACAGACAGACACGTTCGTCTTAGGGGGGTCCTGCTTCACGCCACACGCCTCCTGTAGTTTTTTTTTGTATACACACTGTAAGCTCATCACCGTTACCGTTAATCCTTTATACAGCTAACGCGCGCTGAATGGCTGAACAGGGTGGTAAGCGGCTTAGCTCACCACAGTGGATCCCTCAAAAAGGGATCCAGCTGAAAACGTCATACCTTATGTCTTTGTGAATGGCCGCCGCCGGTCAGTCGACGGCAGGCAGCAACCGCTTAACCCTTTATACAGCTAATGCGCGTTGAATTGCTGAACAGGGTGGTAAGCGGCTTAGCTCATCATCACAGTCGATCTCTCAAAAGAGGGGGGGGGAAAGGGATCCAGCTGAAAACGTCATGCCTTATGTCTTTTTGTTTCTCTTTGTGAATGGCCGCCGGCCAGCCGGCGGCAGCTGAACAGGGTCGGTAAGTAGCTTAGCTCTAGAAGCGAGAAGGCGTATATAAGGGGCTTGGAAACCTCCATTCACTCACTCATTCTTTTTTGCTGCTCTCTACAGTCACCACCATGAGCAAAAGACAACAGCTAGCGGCGTTCAAGAACAAGAAGACTACGCAAAACAGCGTTCGTTTAGCGTCAGTGCCTGCTCTTGCTACTGAACATGAGACTACCGCCGCAGCCGGTTGGTCTTATCACCCTCCTGCTGTAGCGAGCGCTCGCGGCAGTAGTAGTAGTAGTAGTAGTAGCAGTAGCACTAGTAGTAGCAGTAGTAGTAGTAGTGGTAGTAGTACTAGTAGTACTACTGGTAGCAGTCGTCGTGCTAGCGACGTTGTTACACTCGCGACGGTACACGTTGCTGCTAAGCGCGCTGCCGCTGCTACCGCCGTCCCGCCTGCCGCTGCTGCTGCTGCTGCTGCTGCTGCTGCGCCTGCTACTGCTGCGCTTGCTACGGCTGCGCCTGCTGAGGCTGCTGCTGCGCCTGCTACTGTTGCGTCTGCTGCGGCTGCGCCTGCTGCGGCTGCTTCTGCTGCACCTGCTGCTACTGCTACTACTACTGACGACAACGCTCCTGGCACAGCGCAGTACTGGCAACCGGGTTTTTACCTCCCCACTACTGTTGATGACTTTGATGACCTGCCGCACGTTGCACAGCCCCTCTCCTCCACCACTACATCGACGGACGCCCTCGACGCCGCTCGCGCTGAGAGTTACAGCTATTCGGACACTCAGCCCCTGAACCGAGAAGAAGAGGAGGAGGAGGAGGAGCAGCAACAGGGTGAGACAGAGAACGACGCTGACGACGAGGCGTACGAAGAACCCGAAGGGCAAGGGGTGAGCGGTACGTTTTTCGGCTTCCCTCTTCGACCTTTCGACCTCACTTCCTCCACTGCTAGCGCCCCCCCGTCCGGTCCGTGGCGACTGCCCTCACCGCCACCTTACGAGGGCGGCGGCGGCGCTTCATCTTCTACCGCTACACACAGCACGGACGGCGTGTGGCTGCGCTGTTCCAACAACGAGACCTCCGATACCACCAGCGCTGACGCTGCTCCTGCTATCGGTTCTGCTGCTGATTCAGCTCACGCTGATGGTGTTACTCATCCTGCGGGTGTGAAACGTTCTAAGGTGAGTTCCAGAACAACAAGGCCCACTAAGAAGAGAAAAATACAAGAAAAAGAAGGAGATGGACGAGAAGAAGCAGAGAAAACACTCGGGTTAGAGTTCTGCTTAGACGGAGCTTTGACGCTGGAGATCTGGGAGGACGTGGCTAGACTGTCTAGGAGGCCGCGCTACACAAAAGACGGCCAGGTGAAAGAGGCGTCTCTGACCAGAAGCAAGCGAGTGCACTTCACGGCCGACGCGCTGCGCGAGCTCATAGCACGCATCGCCGATATCCGCGCAGTGGTGCGCATACGCGACACAGCGGCCGCGCAAGGAAAACCTAATCACACCCCCTGGTTCGCAGTGCTGGATGAGGCGGGCGAAGTGTACGCAGCTGTGAGCTACTACAGCGGTAAGAACCTCGTCCACGTGCGCAAGTACGAAGGTCCTGACAAAAAACCCACACAGCAGGGGGTGACGCTGTCCGCCAGAGCGCTCAAAGAGTTGGATGACAAAACAGAGATCATTCTGAAATATCTCGGCATAGATTCGGAATGAGAGACGCTCAACGCTCACGCGCGCACACACACACACAGCGTTTGACGTACGCTGTATGAGACAGACAGACAGACAGACAGACAGACGGATACACAGACAGCAGACAGAAAGATAGTTACATAGACGACAGATTGATAGATGGCTAGATAGATAGATAGATAGTTAGACGGCTAAGTAGTTGGTAACCGAGTGAAAAAAAACATGACACAGTACGTATGCGAAAAGTGTTTCAAAATGTTTAAAAGAGCGTACAACCACGAGAGACACGTAGAAAATTGTAGAGTAGTAGCTAAGTTTTGCCCTCTATGCGGCGAAGGGGATTGCCGAAAGAGCGCTTGTCGACGCGAATCTCTGGACGGGGTGACCGTCCCTCCGCGCATATGTGCTGTACCGAACGGGGAGGAAACGTTCACGGCGAATTGGCCTGCGATACAAACGGGCGTCAGGATGCACGGGACTCGCGTGAGTGTAACAAACTTCAGGCTACCAACCGGCGAGTTGAGTGACGCTGTAGATACTATGCGTCGCATTCACTTGACACAAAGATTCAGATACAAAGTGGGTTTCTCGGTAGGCTTACTGTTACAACACAGAGAAGACAAGAGCAAACTGCGCTACTTCCACGCCTCCCAGAACAACGCAACTCTCATACAACCGCTCCCTACTGTAACTAATTCAGAAACTTTGGAAGAGCTCCTCTCAAAGATGCAAAACACCGTCGCTTGCGAGGAGGTACGGAAACTTTGCGACGCTGACACCAAGTGGCACATTCTTTTTCCTACCAATTTGAACATCTGCGTTTACATGGGACCGGGGGAATTCCCCATAGGCGGTAGGATCACTCAGGCCGGTCGAGTTGGAAAGAGAAGCGGCGTGTTAGATTTTCCCAACAAGGACAACCTCTGCATCTTCCGCTGCATTTCCTTTCACTTATACAACACCAGCAAGCGCGCTTCAGATTTGTTACGTCAGTTCTGTCCCGCTGCCACACCTGAATCCTTTCCGGGTCTGAACATCCGCGACTTACCCGCGTTAGAGAACTTGTTTGACGTACAAATAGCGGTTTACACCGCGTCGCGTCAAGTGCCGGGGCGGAAGTTGAGAAGACGCGTTACTCTGATCAGACCGCCTTCCAGAACTGTGGCCGCCCGAGGTAAAGTCAACCTACACCTGACGGCGAAAGGCGGTTTGCACGTCTCTCTCGTCACGGACTTCAACGCGTACGCGGGCATATACGAATGTTGCAAGTGTAAGGCGGCGTTCACCACCGAGTTCTTGCTGAAGAGACACAGGAACCAGCTTTCCTCTTGCCGACAAGTCAAGTTGCGCTACGTAGGTGGCATCTACCAAAATTCGAGAACGATTTTCGAAGCGCTAGCAGACTTCTCCATTTTTCCCCCCGACGGACATTCCGGAACCTACCCTTACAAGATCGCCTTCGATTTCGAGGCTTTCTTCAGACCGTGCAAAGAACCGTCGACGGAGCACGTGTCCCTGCTGTGGGATCACGTCCCTTTGTCGGCTAGCGTCGCATCCGACTTTCCGGGGTGGGAGGGGCCCGTCTGCTTCGTCAGAGCGTCCGACGCAGATTCCGACCCCTTGTTGGACCGAGTTTTAAATCACATAAACGAGAACGCCAAAGCGATCGGGGAAGCTGTGCTAGAACTTTACCGACCGACGTTAGCGAAGTTAGATGCGGCGATAGGTGAAGCTCTCCTGCTGGAGGAGGCGACGTTCACCACCCCTTCTCCAGGCGGCTTCGCTGCGGCTCAGACCAGACACCCGTTAGTTCAACTGAAGAAGCGTCTTCTGAGATACATCCGTCAAGCTCCAGTGGTGGGCTTCAACTCGGGGCGTTACGACTTGAACCTGATCAAAATACGCCTTCACTCGTTCTTCGCCTCCGGAGACCGAAGAAACCAAGAATTCAGCGTCATAAAGAGAAGCAATCAATACTTGGCGGTTTACACACAGCACACGGTTTTCTTGGACGTAGTCAACTATTTGGCACCCGGTTACAACTACGCGACCTATTTGCGAGCTTTCACCAGGAACGAAGAGAAAGGTCACTTTCCTTACGAATGGATGACGTCTACCAGGAAACTGGCAAACAGAACGCTGCCGCCGAGATCGGCTTTCGACAGCGAGCTGACGGGCGTCAAAATGTCCGAATCCGACTACGCCGCATGTCAGAAAGTTTGGTCCGACGAGAAGATGCAAACTATGGAAGACTACTTGATCCACTACAACAACAAAGACGTGAAACCTTTCATAGAAGCTCTGAAAAATCACGCTAAATTTTTCCAAGATCGCGGCATCGACATGTTGAAAGACGGAGTTTCTCTCGCCGGTTTGACTTTACGCTTCCTCTTCCAAAACCTAGAAGACGCGTTCACAACGTTTCCCCAGTTCGACGCCGTCCTCCACGCTCTGATCAAAGAGAATCTAGTCGGCAGTCCTTCCATCATCTTCCATAGATTTCACGAGAAGGGCACCACGCGGATAAGGGAGCACAAGTACGGCGAAGAAGCGAGACCGTGCCAACACATCCTAGGACTAGACGCTAACTCACTGTACTTGCGCTGCATGAGCGAAGCGCACTGCACGGGCTATTACGCGGTGAGACGGCCCGAGACCGAGTTCAAGCCCGAAATCAGGCAAAGAAACTCTCACAGCGCTTTGGAGTGGTTACGCTTCGTAGAGCACGACCGCGACGTGAAACTGCGCCACGCTCTGAACGGCGGCGAGATGGCGGTAGGCTGTCGGAGAATTCGCGTGGACGGATTTCACGCGGCCTCTAATACGGTTTTCCAGTTTCACGGGTGTTGGTTCCACGCTCACGAGTGCATACCGTCGCACCGATATCAGTGCGCTTCACTGAGAGAGGAGAGACGCGACAGAACGACCAGAGTAAGCGCTTACTTGAAAGCGTTAGGTTACAAGCTGGTCGTCGTGTGGGAGTGCGAATGGCGAGAGATGAAGCGTCGAGATGAGCGGGTCAAGGCCTCCCAACAACGCTGGAAGGTTGACGCTTTGAAAGTGTCTCGAAACGCGATGAGCGAGAGCGACATCCTTTCCGCTGTGAAAGAGGAGAAAATGTTCGGTTTAGTTCAAGTGGACATCACTACGCCGCCTCACCTACGAGAGTACTTCGAAGAAATGACCCCCGTTTTCAAGAACGCGACCGTTTCAAAATCGGACATAGGCCCTCACATGTCAGACTTTGCGCAGGAAGAAAAGCTGTTGAGCACGCCTCAGAGATGTCTGATAGGGAGTTACCACGGAAAAAATATT
This sequence comes from Harmothoe impar, assembly GCA_947462335.1. Lineage (NCBI taxonomy): Eukaryota > Metazoa > Annelida > Polychaeta > Phyllodocida > Polynoidae > Harmothoe > Harmothoe impar. Next base: position 68,476,529 of record OX381718.1, on the reverse strand, counting down.
CTCTTGGGAACGCCGCTTCTCAAGTGGTATTTAGAGCACGGTTTGATAGTCACCAAAGTGCAGCTGGTGGTAGAATACCTACCTAAACGCTCCTTTGCCGGTTTCGCGGACGAAGTGACGGCGGCGCGAAGACGTGGCGACGTGAACGAGAACGAGAAAATTCTGTCAGACTGTTACAAGTTAATGGGAAACGCTACGTACGGTAAAACAATCTGCAACAAAGAAAAACACACGGCGGTGAGATACACTGACAGTCGGAAGTTCGAACTATTGGCCAATTCGTGGCGCTTCAAAAAGGCGTCCGAGTTGACTTCCGATCTGTTTGAAGTCGAACTACAACCGAAAACGGTCAAGAACAACCTCCCTATTCAGATAGGGTTCATGGTATACCAGTACGCGAAGTTGAAAATGTTAGAGTTCACATACGACTTCTTGGATAGATTCGTCGATCGGCGCGATTATGCCCTTTGTCAAATGGACACCGACAGTCTTTACATGGCTCTCAGCGGTGCCACGTTGGATGACCTAGTGAAACCTCGCCTGAGAGAGACGTACTTCAGAGAGAAACGAAAGTGGCTTCCGACAGCGGTGTGCGACGAGCACTTAGAGCTTTTCGTGAAGACAAAAACGGAAAGAGTGCGAGAATGGTGTGCGCCGCCCGGCGGATGTTGTGAGAGACGGTACCTTCACGATCTGAGAACTTCGGGGCTCATGAAAGCGGAGTGGGAAGGTGACGGGATCCTAAGTCTCAACCCTAAGACTTACATTTGCTACGATCGAGTCAGCGACACCGGTGAAAGAAAATCCAAAAAATGGAGTGCAAAAGGCGTACAGAAGAAACAAAACCCCCAGGAACCAGACGCCTTCTTGGATGTTCTTCGCCAACGAAAAACTCTCATTGCTGTAAATAGAAATTTCAAAGTGGTGCGAAACAAAATGGTCACCTACACCATAGAGAAAGACGGCGTGCGCTACTTGTATTATAAGCGTCGCGTGCATTCTGACGGTGTGACAACGAGTCCTTTAGAGATATGAAAAAAAAAAAAAAATAATAATAATAATAAGCGTGTGCATCTTTTCAAAAATAGAGTGTTTATCAAGATTGAAAAAAAAATAAATAAAAAAAAATTAAAAGAAAATATTGTTGTGTTTTTATTATCATACGGCTTCTTTTACTAGTAAGTCGCGCAGTCTCTTAAAGCGTCACTCATGTGACGACGTCGCTTCCAGTCACGGGATCCTAAACAAAAAAAAAACTTCTTCTTCTTCCGGTCACGTGATCAATCAGGTCGCTTCCGGTTGGCCATTAAGTCGTGTGACGTCACTTCCGGTCACGTGACTCATCAGGTCACTTCCGATCACGTGATCCTAAATTAGGTCATATGACGTCACTTCCGGTCCCCTAAGTAGGTCAGTAGGTTACCCAGAATGCACCATCCCCTAAGTAGGTCACTTCCGGTCACCCAATGGAGGCCTCTGATTGGCTGCAGGGTTACCCAGAATGCACCGCTAATCCCCTAAGTAGGTCACTTCCGGTCACGTGACCAAATGGAGGCCTCTGATTGGCTAACTAGGTCACGTGACGTCACCACTAATCCCCTAAGTAGGTCACTTCCGGTCACGTGACCAAATGGAGGCCTCTGATTGGCTGCATGTCGATTGAGTAATAAACAGTACTTAACTATAGTCCCGTTCCGATACATACTATACTACTAATATTACATAATAACCAATCATTTCTTATCAATGGCCATGTACCACAATGTATCAGAGAATAAGATGGACGGAGTGAGCTGAGTCTGATTGTTCCTGCATATATAGTCAAGACCGGAGAAATTGGTGAAGCTGCCAAAGAGAAATCATCTTAAAATTAGTGCGTTAATCCCTCAATAGAGTGCCCCACCCGGAGAGCTATGCCGTATTTGCCCGAGCTACATCCATTCATCATGACAACAACATGACATTAAAACGCTTTGGAGCCCTTTAGGTTGATCGCTACTCATTGAATATGGACTCCTGCGCATCTCTGTGCGCATATAGCTTAAAATTGTCAGAATAGGCAAATATTGAGGAACTAGATCCATATACATGGACACTAAGCCATATCCAAAAACTAGACAATTCCAAGCAAAATAGAACATTTCATTCCACTTTAAATATTTGATATATTTAGAGCCACTGATATTTGCTATTTTTAACATAAATTAGAATATTGGAATTATTTACCAATAAATCAGTATCGAGATTGATAGAGATCTCATGACTGTGCTTCAAACAACCCCTAGAGTATAGAATATATACATTTTTTACCCCGACCCTTGGCTTTTAATCCATTATTTTGGCCTTTAAATATGAGATTTAGACAGTTTTTGTCCTCATTTTTAACTTTAGAGGCCCAAAACCCTTAAGATATGCGTGGGACCCCCTATCAAAATTACTTTTTTATTTTAGCAAATGATCTGAACTACTTTTTGAGATAGTAAAAAAAAGATTTTGTTGAAAAATTTAGCATCAAATTTAATCAATCGTCCTAAAATCACCACTTTCTTTTCACAAAAGGGTTGTTTTTGGACCATAATTTTATTTTTTCCATTTGAGGACACAATATAGGATTATTCATTTCAAATATAACATTGATGTGGGCAGTAGTTCACTGAGAAAAAAATCGTGAAAATTTCCCAATTTTTGGGATTTTTTGCCAAAAATGGAAAATACTTTTTTTTTTTTCAAAATTCTGTATAAAAAAAGTAGCTCGGGACCCCACCTATTTTTTTTCATTTTCCATTTCTTAATGATCTAGACTACCCATGAGCAAAAAATTAGGAAATTCTATGGATGAAGTTAAGAGTAGCGATCAACCTTAAAGGGACATATGTTAGGTCGTATTTCACGAGGCCATAGGCCGAGTGAAATGCAGCCTGACATTCACCAAGTGAAATAACCCTTCAAACGACCTAAACAAGTGTACCTTTGTGTTAATCTTTTCACCTTTTTTTATTCAAATTAAGTTATTATAGAGGAGGAGGGCCTATAGTAGCTGAAATAGTTTTTTCTGTGCAGTTCAAATGTAAACAAACCGCCATTTTGATGACATCACAAGGCCGTGAAATACGGCTGTGGGTTATTTCCCAGGGTAGTGAAATACGGCGCTCCTAGGTTAAGTCAATGAGACAGCCGTATTTGACAAAAAATAAAAGGCCACACTTTTAATCTTGTCAAAGTTGTATTTAACATGTATTTTATCATAGAACCCTCTCTAGTAAACAACCCTTTAAAAATAAATACACACTGCCCAATTCCTAAATGTTAAATTTCACATGTCTGACTTTGACATCACCACAGACTGCAAGTGTTTCATACACTATAAAAATGGTGACCGTAAATTTCCATAAACATTTAGATGTACACATGTATTTATAAAATTCCTCATCTAAAGGGACACTCCTTTAGGCCACACCAAAAGTTGGTCTACGGATTTTCTTTTCAAAAATTGGTGAGGGTGGGCAAATTTTATATTTTTCCTGAAATTTATTTTCTCTGAGGATTCTGGCCTTGAATCAGTGCGGGAATTTCTTTTTTTTAAAGCAATTTAAAAAAAACTCGATCTTTCATGGCCCGGCTCCCGATCAGAAAAGGGACCCAAAATAAAATTTGAAATCATTTCTTGAGAATATGATGCGTGCGCTGTCTGTAGACATGTAAAAAATATATAATGTGGGAAATCCTTAGACCTACTTTTTCTTTTGATGTGGCCTGACATTGATTTCTCTGTGGCTTGGTTAGATACCTACGTCCAGGCACCATATCTGCATGGACCTAGTGTAAAAGCCGCTATGCTACATGAATATGTATGTGCTTCAAAACCCAAACTCAAACCCAAAATGCTGCCAGACCGACAAAGTGACAGATGGTGGGTCCACGAGGTTAGGCCTAAAAAAAAAAAGTTGTGTTCCGGTAACATGGCCCAAAAAAAAGAGGGTCGGTAGGTCGGATTTTTTTTTTTTTCCTTGATTTTTTTTGTAAAAAAGTGAATTTTAGTGGTAAAAACACCAAAAATTTCCTGAAAATAACAAAAAAAAATCTAAAATGTCTAAAAAAAATTAGGGTCGGCCCCAAAAACGGAGGGTCGGTCGGGATACCGGAACACAACTTTTTTTTTTAGGTCTTATTACGATTGTCTTTAATATAAAGGTAAACAGGATAGATAAATCCTGTTTACTTATAATAAATATTGGTTATATTCTTTACTTTGCTACTCTTGTGTCTGATCAGCCATGATACGCTGAGCGTCGCTTAAAGGAATAAATCACATTTCAACGTTGAAACTTTTATCCTAGTCTATCAGACTTACTACTGTAAATGTAGATATTTTCGCGCGTATAAATTTTCACAATTTTGCTAAAAAGTGCATTTTCACATGTAATTTAAATTCGTGATTTTTGGAAGAATTTAGTAGTATGACTACCGTAAAACCCCGGCTTTAAGACGGATTTTATTTGGTGTTTTTTTTCTCTACAAGACGGATTTTTTCATAGAGTTAGGGGGTCGTCTTAAAGGTGGGGTTTTTATATATAAGGTAATAGTGAAACCAATTTTCAAACATTTTTTGTACAAAGTTGGGGGGTCGTCTTAAAGGTGGGGTCGTCTTAAAGCCGGGGTTTTACGGTATACTGTATAAACTTTTGCCCTGTACATGTAACATATTTTCGCGGATTTTTTAAAATTGCTAAAATATGTACAGCGCAAAAATATCTACGTTTACAGTAATTGATCTAGCTATCATGGCATCATGGACGGATTAGTTATTCTACCACGGTAACAGGCTCCATTGGCTGCACACTGGGACAAAATCAAGTGCATATCGCTTTTCACAGTTAGTCGTTTAAGCTCATTTCTACTTCTACATTTCCAGGACTGGCTACCCTGCGCTAAACTGAGGCTTCCTAAAGGGACATTTGGGTCATGACCCTGCTCTAAAACAACATCCTTGGTTATTTGAGACCCCTGCATTTAAACGGGCAATTACGGTACGTCTTCTATTATTATGTATTATTATCTGGCCTGAGGGAGGCCAGATAATATTACAGTAGACATAGACCGTGATCTGCAGATAATTGTATACGGCCACTGACATTTGTGGATTTCATTTGCTGGACTGTAATCAACAAACTCACATGTATCTAAATTGAAATGGACGGCTGTATTAGAGATAAACAATATATAGCTGGTCACTTTATAATATATCATTTACATGAAATAGATATCTCATGGACACAATATTAGAATCCTAATGGCAGATTCCCATGTATTATCACAAGTCACGTGACCAATATTGAGTCACGTGGTACAGATTAACATATCACAGACACGCATTGAATATAAACATCAGATTGTATATCTTCTAGCCAGACATCTGTAAGCTTCTGTCGGACTGTCTTCATGAGTCAAGAGGGTAATCCATTTTTACTACCATGAATTGTCACTTTAAAGCGGCATAATCACCAAGCGTATCCCACTCACAATTCTAGTACTGTTCTAGTCTACTATGTGGTAGCTGCGCAAGTGGTGATATTGCTCCTTTAAAGCATAACTCCAGTATTAGCCATACCTAGACTTTAGGAAAATTCTTTAAATTTCACAGGGCATCTGATTATGACTTTAGCACTGTAGTATACATCTAAAAACGCATGTAAAAGGCCACTCCAAATAATATCATTGTTTCTCATCACCGCGCGCATCTCTAAAATGCTCTTTTAGGGATTTTTTTTTGATTTTTTTTGCAATTTTCAGTGAAAAATATGATTAAAAATGGGAAATACAGACATATTTGGTATCAAATTAAAGTTTACAGTGTTTCCAATGCAGTGAGGTAGAGAAAACATACATTTTTACAATGTTTGATGATTTATAATTTCTTGATCACTGAAATATGAATTTAGTTTGCCAAGGTTCCACATTTATCCACCTATTTGGTACCCAGCAAAAAAACAAAAAAAAAGCCCTCGTCATATTTTTCATGACTTGGTGATGAGAAACAAGGATATTATTTGGAGTGGCCTAAGCCGCACCCTGACTTTGTCCTGATCCAATAAGCTGCACTGGTATCTACAAAAAACCCATTGACCAATAGGATTCTTTAACACTGTCTTCAACTACATTATAAGACAAACAAGCACTGCTGGGACAACTACACAGTAAACACACAATGGCAAGGGGAGGGCAACAACATAATATCAACATCCTGTAAATATACATCAAGAGCTTCAATCAAAACTGAAGAAAATGTCTTGGCCTTCACAATACAACCATATCCAAGTCTGGTGGAAATAATCCTCTATGTCTTGTCTTATTACAATGTACCTTCTTGGAGTCAATAAGACACAGTCTGTCTGTGGGTCTCGTCATGTAGCCTGCACCCTAACCTGTACATGTGTTTATACATCACAGTACCCGACACACCGCTGTGTGAACTAAGTGCTGTACCACTCTCTATTTACAATTTGTAATACCAATCTTGCATGCTTTAATCTTTCGCTAGCTAAAAGTAGTTGTTAAACTAAGATTCAAATGCACTAAATGACAGAAATATGTCGACTGTCAGCCGTGGTCATCACTTTTAGCTGCCACGCAGGATGCAGCGTCAGATATCTACGGTCCTCTACCAAAATATACACGCACTAAAATATTTCTCCATGAAATAATCCTATGTAACCTTCGCTCCTCCTGGGGGGTCATGTGATCCTCGTGGGGGGTCATGTGACACTGGTGGGGATCATGTGACCCTAGTGGGGGTCCATGACCCTAGTTGGGGTCATGTGACCCTAGTGGGGGTCCATGTGACCCTAGTTGGGGTCATGTGACCCTATAGACCAATGCGCCATGAAAGGGTGACTTTTCCAAAATAAAGTTGTGTTTACGTTAGTTAAGCAGAATGAACATAACAATGTCTATAATGGCTGCATTTGCAAACATCACATATCGGGAGATTCACAAGACAACTATCTTTCAGATAGTACATATTAAAATGCAGGGTTTTAAATTATTTTCATGTGTTTGTTGGTCAGACTTCAGAAATGTTCAAAAACTTTATCAACAACTTTTCTGAAAAGTCACCCTTTCTTGCTGCATTGGTCTATAGTGGGGGTCATGTGACCCTGGTGGGGGTCATGTGACCCTGGTGGGGGTCATGTGACCCTAGTGGGGGTCCATGTGACCCTAGTTGGGTCATGTGACTGTCATGAGGGTCATGTGACCCTGGTGGGGGTCATGTGACCCTGGTGGGGGTCATGTGACCCTGGTGGGGGTCATGTGACCCTAGTGGGGGTCATGTGACCCTGGTGGGGGTCATGTGACCCTAGTGGGGGTCATGTGACCCTAGTTGGGTCATGTGACTGTCATGAGGGTCATGTGACCCTGGTGGGGGTCATGTGACCCTGGTGGGGGTCATGTGACCCTGGTGGGGGTCATGTGACCCTAGTTGGGGTCATGTGACCCTGGTGGGGGTCATGTGACCCTAATGGGGGTCATGTGACCCTAGTGGGGGTCCATGTGACCCTAGTTGGGTCATGTGACTGTCATGAGGGTCATGTGACCCTGGTGGGGGTCATGTGACCCTGGTGGGGGTCATGTGACCCTGGTGGGGGTCGATGTGACCCTAGTGGGGGTCCATGTGACCCTAGTGGGGGTCATGTGACCCTAGTTGGGTCATGTGACTGTCATGAGGGTCATGTGACCCTGGTGGGGGTCATGTGACCCTGGTGGGGGTCATGTGACCCTGGTGGGGGTCATGTGACCCTGGTGGGGGTCATGTGGCCCTGGCTGGGGTCATGTGACCCTAGTGGGGGTCATGTGGCCCTGGCGGGGGTCATGTGACCCTACAGTATGACACATAGCTTACTGCTCTGCTGACAGCTCCCCCCGGGGGGGGGGGGGGGTCCTGTTGTACATATATGTGTGGTGTGTCTACAGTATGGCACATAGCTTACTGCCCTGCTGGCAGCTCCCCCCGGGGGGGGGGGGGGGTCCTGTTGTACATATATGTGTGGTGTGTCTACAGTAGGACACATAGCTTACTGCCCTGCTGACAGCTCCCCCCCTGTGGGGGGGGGGGGGGGGGGGGGTCCTGTTGTACATATATGTGTGGTGTGTCTACAGTAGGACACATAGCTTACTGCCCTGCTGACAGCTCCCCCCAGTGGGGGTCCTGTTACACATATATGTGTGGTGACCCTACAGTATGACACATAGCTTACTGCCCTGCTGACAGCTCCCCCCAGTGGGGGTCCTGACGCGGGTGACGGAGGTGACGTGGCGGGCGGGGGTGGCGGGGAGGGAGATGGGAGGGGGGGCCTCCAGGTGGGGGCGTGGTGGGGGGTCCTCCAGGAACCAGTCCTCGCCTCGCCGTACTCCAGGGTCCACCCTGTGTGGGAAGAGAACAAGTTACTGTATTACATAACTGAATTTATTTTTTATGAAATACAGCAGTCCCATTGACTTAACCAAAGAACGCCGTATTGCACACCCCCCGTGAAATAACCCATGGCCGTATTTCACGGCCCTATGACGTCATCAAAAATGGCGGTTTGTTTACATTTGAACGACC